>JAVQJD010039828.1:0-29623 GCA_036023655.1 Nannoperca australis
AAACCCAAAATAAACAACCCCACTTAAACCAAACACATGATCCAACCAGATATTTTCCCCCTTACCAAAAAGCGGACGCGCCTCCTCGGTTAAAAAAAAAAAAAAAAAAAAAAAAAAAAGACACCTGTCAAGAGCTATAATTAGAATTTAAGTGGAGGACTCACCCAATCTTTCAGCTAAGCCCATGTAGACCGGATCTACTCTTCTCATAGTCTTCACCAGGTCCTTCCTCCTGAACTTGATCTCCACGGTTCCCTCAGGCTCCAACACTCCACCTCTGAGACAAGACTGATTAAAGTGAACAAAGGTGGTTTGATAAAGATGACACTTAATCTGTCCCCTTCTTCAGTCCCACTCACCGGCTGTCCTTGTCGGCATACATCTCCATGTGACGAGGGTTGATGGTGGGATCTATAACAACCCAGGATCCTCCTCTCAGCTCAGCCTGCGGCGGGATATAAACCAGTACCGGCTGCTTGTACTCCCTCAGCCCGTCCACAATGTAGGCCCCAAACTTCAACACCTGGTCGTACATATCTAAGACGGAGAATTAAATATGAGGTTCTGAATGGGATCAAACTCAGGTTGACTTAATTACCACGGAAGCAGAGTTACCTTTCATCCCTCCAGAAAAGCCCCTCCAGTTGGCAAACACTATGAGAGGTAGGCCCTCTCTGTTCAGGTCCTTAATGGCCTGGGCTGTTTTGAAGGCAGAATCTGGAAACCACACCTGTCCTGCCTGCTGGATGATCTAAATATACAAATCCCAAAATTAGCATCAGTGCCCGGGCACCTCTAAATATCTAAAGGCTTGGATGCCAGTTCACGCTTGAACATTTGCATTGAGCGACCCCTTACCTTCGCCTCAGAGTCCAAATTGGCTGGATCGGCTGGGATTGACAGCTCCACTGACCTGGTTTCCACGGCAACCACCCCAGTAGGTATCCCACCCAGTCTGCGGAGAGAGAGGCCATTCAGCGCTGACAATCCACAAATATCTTGACAATATTTAAGGTGCAAACTAATTTACTGGGTTTACTGTTCTGTTGGGACACACACCTGGCTCTGCCTACCACCACACTTTGAGCCCATGGCTGCATGATTTCCATGAAGGAGCCATGGTCAAAGAACCCACTCTGCCAGGAGCCCTTTGGAGCTGCAAATACAAAGAGGAGAGCAACAAAGAGTGCAGAAACTTGTAAAAAGAGTGAAACAGGAAAGAACGTGGAGTAAATTATTGCTAATTGGAAATGCAGCTAAATCAATTTCCAAAAAATATTTTCTCTTTCCAGTGTTTTCAAAAACCCTGTTTTTTTTTTCCTTACACAGTCCGAGGTTGTATATTTTCCCCTCAGAATCTGTGATCTTGGCAGCAGCCATGATGGATGACTATATGAGGAGGCTTACTCAGCTCTTTCTCCACCTGCACACTCTGAGAAACATGCCCAGCCTATGAGGTTACCATTCAATTAAGCCTCGCCACTCATCACTACCAGAGATGTTGACTGGCTTCCCACATGGTCCCCCCAATCTCTTTGCTGTCCCAAGCTGTAATTACACTGATGTGGAACCTGCTCAGTCCTGACCTGCGCGGTAAAACACAATGGATCCATTTTTGGTGCCATTTTGATCTCGTCTTTAACAGCATGATGTTAGGTTTCATGGTTTCTCTCTTAGTTTCTTAATAGTCTCTCTTCAGCTATGAATTATTTCAACCTTTAAAACACAGGATATCAGGCTGAAATGATAAATCTTTATGTTTAACTTTAAATAAGACAAAAAAATTGGAGCTGTGACTCTTTACAACTGCTGATCAAGCATTTTGGATGAAAATGATAAAGTAGAGGAAATGAGAAAAAGTGAAAGTGTATAAATCAAGCAGTTACAGCAGGATGCTATTTAAGGCAATGCAACTTTTAGCACAACTTATTAGCCACTCCTTTGTCCCATTTATTTTGAGCAGAGAATGGCTGTAGGGTCGAACAAATGAATGTAGCTATTGCTCTTATCATCGATTTATTGGATGATTATTTAGTCATTAACATTGAAAATTTAGTCTATAAAATGGCCAAAGTGGTCAAAATGCCAGTAACTGTTTCCGAGTCCAAGTCTCCAAATCTAAAGATGAAGAAAACCAGAAAAATCTTAACACCGGAGAAGCAAATGTTAAATGCCTTACACGATGAACTGATGATCAAAATTCAAAAAGTTGTGCTAAAATAAGCTCCAATTTTAACATTGCTTGAATGTGAGAGAAATAAGGACGAGACTTATCAATGGGATAATCAAAATGTTTTGTTACATAAAAAAAGAAATTCTGCTTACTCAGTATGTTCGTACTAATAAAAGATCTGGCATCTGAACAACCAGCCAACCAGTATCTACCAGAACTACAGTCACCTACACTACTCTGTTGATACCAGGCAACAAATTATCTTACAATCACAGTGTGTTGAAAAATGAACGACTCACTCTGGCTGGGACGTCCTGCTAACATCCAGCGAGGGTCATATGTAGCCTTTGTAGGCACAAAATCCACTGGCCGGTCTATCGGATCCTTGGCATTGAGGATGGGCACTGGACTAAATTTACACTGAAGAGAAGAAATGTCTTTATTTTACACTGACAAAAAAACAAACACATAGCTGTAAACATTTGGATATGGTAAATTAATTTATCACACTGATATATGATGCAGCATCCTATCTAAAACGGCAGCTAAACAATACCATGGGCATGTAGGACAGCCACTGCAGAAGTGTGAAGACTCCCTCAAAGTCGTCACAAACAGTACAGTGGGTCACACCATTGTTGTGCATGATTTGAATTCCACCAAGTTGGTTGTTCGACGTGTACACTTCTCTGCCCAGAACCTGGAGTAGGAAAAAGAGGAAGGTGTGGATTTAACATCGGGGGAAAAAAGATGATAAAAAGAATACTTTTTACTGTCTGACATTTGATTCTGGCGTGTTAGGCATGTACCACAGAGGTAAACAAGACGTTTGAGGATACATCACACAGAATCACGTACAGCAAACCCAATTCCATTTTAATGTGAATTTACCCTTTAATAGCCTCCTTTCTGGCTACCAATGGAGGCAAGAGTTAATCCACTGTTCATGTTGTGCAACCTCGGCCGACAACAAGATGCGTCATCACCAGGCGTCTGGTCTGAGGAGTTGTGGATCAATGAGATCGCACACAGAAATGCGAGGTAACAGCAGGGACCCTGCATTACATGGCCCCACTGCACCGTCAATACAGCGGCCAGAACCCTCTCTACCACAGCTGTCTCAGGCTAACCACCTGGTTACAGCACCTGGAAGGGATTTTCTGACCGACGGCATGAATCAACACATGCACCTCTTCCTTCAATTCATTTGACCGGCATGCATCCCTTTTCGTTGTCATATGTATTCTGAATCCTCCATCTACCAGTTGGGATAGAGGTGGCTGTTTAAGGGTGAGATGGAAGCCAAACTACTTTTACCATCAAAACTGCCCCCATGCCAACCTGAAGCCGTAAAATCTCACTCCCAGCCCACCCTATTTTCATAAGCAGCCTAGAACAGGTGGCAGGGCCCTGACATGGTTCCATAAAAATCAGAGAGGAGCTCAATCCCTACCCTCAGCTCTCACCTTTTCAGCCATCATTTACTTTCTTTATTACCATTAATGGTTATGTATCTGGCTACAAATCTAGGGCACTCTCCTAAAGCTGTCAGGAATGCCTGCGGCCCCAAGAAACATTGCAGTCACCTTGACATACACAAAACCCCTGTGCCTCTGGCCATTGCCAGCTTCATTAAGATTCCACAGCAGAGAGAAGAGGAGGGGATATAGGAAGAGGAACAGAGGGAGATGACTGGGAGGAAGAAAATGAGGGGCAAACTGGATGTAACAGCTCACTGGGGTATTTATGCTAGTAGTTACTATCCACTCCCCACGAAAATATGAGAGCTTTACAGCAGCTAATGAAATGATGATCTCTGGGTGGCAGCCTCCTGCTCTCCATTAGGTTTCAGTTAATAGCCAGGAAACCACATGATAAATGAGCAGAAAAAAAAAGAAACCCTACCTTTGCCCGTGTCGCTAGTGAAATCAGTAGTATTTTAAAATAAACAGTCAATTGTAAACAAAGGATATAGTGCAATACATCGCCTGCACATCGCTGACACTTGTCAGTAAACATAAATGAGTCTACTCCCACAAATACAGCTAAACAATGGGGCCATCTAAAAACAATTGAGCTCACGGCAAATAGGTATGCCATCATTGGGCCATTTGCATGATTTGTCATGTTGCGATCTGTCATCTAATTTGAAATGGAGTCATCTTAATGCACTGACAAGGACAGAGAATGGGAAGCAAGACAAGAGGAGGAAGTGAAGCGTGCAAACACGCAAACAAACACACACACGTGCATCCACACACCAATCAACTGAATGCAGAAAACAATTTGCCACAGCAAAACTTTTCATTTTGATTAAAAACAAATGATATGGGTGTCCTGCACTGCAGCCTCCGGCATGTCACTCTATTTCTATGCAAATACAACTTCATGGTTCGCTTTCAATTATTCCACTTTGAGTGGCAGGCAGGCCTGTGGCTAAGATCGGAAAGGGAATCCTAGTAGAACAGAACGAGGCAGATGAGTTGGAACAGCACCAAAATCATAGGACACTTTTTTAATTTATTTTCTTTGCTATATAAACACGCATCATTCTATCCTGACATTTTCTATTTCAGAATCTGCAGTTTCTGTTAATGTATTATTTTTATATGTACAAACCTGAACAGTGCCAGTGGCAAAAGGTTTTACACTCATGCTCCATTCCACATGTGACTGCTCTTTCTCCCATATTAGCAGAAACATTTAACAGCCAACTAATGAATATTTATGGTAAATGCCTCATTAAAATGCAGATGCATCAATTGTGTGAGTTTAGAGATAACTCTTATTCAGTGTTACAGGAGAAGCACACAATCACACAACAGCATGTTTCAGAATGTTTTTCAAATTTAAAACGAATTGAAATATACATCAAACTGAAAATCATTTTACCTTATTAAGAGCTCCGGCTCCAGTAAGGATAATATGAGAGTTTTCCACTTGAATGGTTCTCTGTCCAAGCCTCACCAGATAGGCCCCAATCCCTATGGCTCTGCACGTGACCTATAGGACAAGACAATCATGTTAAGGCTTCAGATATGTGTAAAGTAACCAGATGCAAGCAAATCAGCTCTTTGTATGACGCAAGCCTTTGCTCTTGAAAGATCACACACACACACACGTGTGTATAGCTCAAGGCTAAGGAGGAAGCTACGTGTAAGCATGTGTTTTTTTGTGCACAAGTTTGCCCACTTCGGTCTCACCAGGTTCATGGTGATGATCTCCTCATAAGCCAGAGAGGATTCTCCAGCAATCATTCCAGACCCTTTTAGATTCTCCACACCCAGCCCTTCATCTTTTCCTATGATGTCAGTGATCTTGTACCTGCATGAGAACACATTTCAGTGAAAACTGGGTATGACCTCCAATAGCTTTCTATTCCATTGTCAACTCTGTTCTATTCTCGTGGGCTTTAAATCATGGAGTCATGCGTACTTGACTGATAACCATCACACCGTGCAGATTCATTTCCTCAAGTGCAAAGTTGAGTACTAAAATGTTTAAATAAAAAGATGTACCTCGATTCTCCCTCATCCTCCACATGTTCGCAATGCACAGAGTTGAGGGCTGAAACTTTCTTGTAATCCTGAGGTGTGAGGTAAAGATACTTGAAACCCTGCCGGGGAATATAGAAATGACTGCTTAGTTATGATAGACAATGATACAAATAAAAAAAAAAAAGAAAGAAAGAAAATAAGTTTCAGAAATCAGATATAATAAACAAACACACTAATACATACGACATATACACACACAAATAAATAAACAAAAGAGCAACCAAGCAGATGTCTGAAGTAATGACATTCATCATGAGAAAATTACATTTAGGGATTACTAGTAAAAGTAGGAATTTACTTACAAAATAATATTTTTGAGGATATTTGTGTTTCTGAAATACTTGGATTGGTGGGTTTTAGATAACAAAATGTAAAACCGTTACAAAGATTGTAAGGGCTGCTGTCTGACCTTATAGGGGTCCACTGGATCTTGCCAGGCCACGTGAAACATGTGTCTGATTTCCTCTGCAAGTCCGATGCGGGCGCCACTGTTGGCTGCGATGTAGATTCGAGGGATGCCGCTCTCTCGGGCCATCTCTGAGGCCCGCAGGAACAACACATCCTCCTGGGGCCCAAAGGAGCCTATCTTGTGTGTGATGTCATTACTTATGACAATGATCTCGCGACCCACTGGATACTCAGGCGTACGCAGGGTCATCCGCCATGCCACCATACCAATCTGGATAAAAGATAGCACAATAAATACTGAATACCTACTGTGGAAATATTGTACCATAAATATAATCTAAATACTAAAAAGGAAAACTATTTTATATTTTTTTTTATCATTTTGAGGCGTTTGCTCAAATGGTGTACCTGGGAATTAGATCAAGTGTGAGATGTTCCATATGTCATGCTCCATAATTGATTCATACTGCAGCATTTTATCCATGGTAAAATCAGAATGACTAGACATAGGTATTATTTCTCAATGCACTTTCAATGATGCATGAAACATTGCCATACAACAAGTATTTAACAAGAACTCAAGAACACAGCCAAAGAAACACAGAGACACCTAGAGCATGAAAGGGAAATTGCACATTTTGAAATAGGGATAAAGAAAAAGGTCATCTCAGAGTGAATAGGCATTATTATTTTTATTTATATATCAAACAAAAAAAACTGACCTCGTTGCCCCCTGGGAGTCGGTTCATCTGCACCAGCTGACCCTGGGCGTCAAGGACCAGCTCTGTGAAGGTGAGCAGCTCAGAAGGAAGAGGGCATTTGGGTAAGTGGGCATAGGTCTGGGTCGAGTGCCACAACTTTTTCAGAGCCTGGGAAAATAAATGAAAACAGTGAAAATAATTTGGCCAAGCAATATACAATAATATAAACACAAGCACAGTGGTCAAGATGAAAGTTATTTGTTTAAGTATTGTACCTGTCTGAACATTTCTGGAAAGTCATAGACATAAGTGGTGCCCAGAGACTGTGCCTGGAAGCGCTTAGACTGCAGCAGGTCCTTGGTGACATAGGGGGTGTTGATGAGCATGCCATGCAATGGACCCTGCTTGTCTCCATATGCTTGGAACATGATCTGGACAAAGAGGAACAGAGAGAGTCACTGTATAGATATACTCCTAGATATGCTCCTCAGCAGCCTTGCCAAAATATGAATTTGAAATGGTGATGATGTCATACCAATTGCTACAGCATCAACCAATACAGAGTATATGATGTAACAACCACTCAGTCTACACACTATGAACACATTCACACAGAAGCACAAGTCCGATGTTAAAGAACAATGTACACAGGAAGTGGTGACAGCCTAGAGAGGACATCAGGCTATGGCATCAAACATTATCAGGACCATCAGACAGACAGACCCACTCACTTGGGACCCATTCTACATGCCACAATGTTGAAAGTGCAGGTATGTTTTATGCAGGCACTTCCAATCACAGATGTTTTGTTGAGTTAGGTCTATAACTATAGCCCAAAAAGGCTCAGCAGCATGTTCTTGCATCCCAAAAGCATTCCTCAACCACGAGTAGAATCTTCAAACAGAAACTAAATTCAAAACCTCTAACGTTCACTATCATGGAGCTAATAAAAGCAACCACAGAGCAACGATAAAAAAGAGACAGGAAATCAACATGTGAAATGTGTACCAGGATAATGAGCATTTCTTTCTTAATTTCTACATGTAGATTTAACCTGAGCCTATTGCAAGTATTCAACATTCATTTCTATAATGGATGGCTGTGATGATAGACAGATGTACGGATGGCTGGATGGAGTGTAACTTACCTGATCAACTGGGAGGAGTAAGGACATTACTGAAAGAATTGTCCACCAGGCTAGGGGCATGACACCATATTGGATCTCTACTCCAACTCAATAAATCTTGAAGCCAGAATTTGTATTTACTCCTGTACAAAAATGGCTCCATCTTTAATTTTGCTCGAGAGGCTGCTAAATTGCATTGTGGGAGCTGAGGTTTCCGGGATGGAACTGAAGCCCTTTGCCAGCAACTGGACAATAAGCAGATGAGATGGAAGATGTATGAGTGCCCCACCTGTCGGTCTTTGGGCCCCACCTGTCCCGTTCGGGAATCAGTGACCTCCTTGTACAAGCTGATGTCCAGGTAGTAGCCTGATTCATTGGTTAAGAAGAGGCGGATGGGGATTTGCTTTCCTGTTGGAGTCAGGCGGATGTTAATTTTCAGCTCAGCCTGCAGGACACGCAGCTTCCACAGACGGCTGCCGTAACGCATCACCATGGAGCGCACGGACTCCTCAATCTGAAGTTTGCAGGGAAAGAAAAAGAAAAAAACATTTATAACAATGTGAGCTGCAGTCTAACAGCGTCTCAGAGGTGTGTGTGTGTGAGAGAGAGAGACTGTTTCACAAACCTTTGATGGGTCCATGATGACTGTGGGGACAAAGTTGAGGAAGATATGGTTACAGTCAGTTCGCACAGTTGTGTTGTTGAAAGCCACCTCCAGCTCATCCATGGCTTCCAGCAGCAGGCGCTCTGCCTCATTGTGAAGGTATTCAAAAGAGGCCTCCTAGTTAAGAAACGGGGAAAAAAAAGAAATCAAACAAAAGGGGCACAACGAATTGTGTTGAATACAAAACCTCTGTAAACACAAAAATGGAAGTGCGAAGCTGCCTCGTGCCTCCGGTGTCTCACCTTTGTTACCAGATCAGAGTGGCGAATAATGGCTCGCACAAAGAAACGGTAGTCCGTAACCTCTGTGCCCACCTCCACGCGGGCTGCACCCAGGTACAGGTGCATCTTGTGGTTTGCACACGGGATGGCAGTCAGGGCAAAATTGCGCATGCGGTTGAGCTCCAACTGGAAAGCTAGTGCCGGCTCCAAATGACGATAGATCCTGTCCTCCTCAAACTATCGAGAAGTCAAACAGAAACACAATACAAATAGTTCAAAGACTTTCCTGAGTAACTTTTCTTTACAAGTTAGGCTTCTCTGCCGCCATCATCTCTTCCATTAGCAGAAGTAGTTCAAATTGGCAATTTTGAGGAGCACCAAATTGAAATAAGAGCAGAAAGATGCCTGTGAGCCACATAGTGTATTAAGTAAATGA
The DNA here is from genome assembly GCA_036023655.1 of Nannoperca australis. Lineage (NCBI taxonomy): Eukaryota > Metazoa > Chordata > Actinopteri > Centrarchiformes > Percichthyidae > Nannoperca > Nannoperca australis. Next base: position 9,287 of record JAVQJD010039828.1, read on the forward strand.
AATCATGGGCAATCTCAATCTCAGGAAGCTGCTAATGGGTGTCATTTCTCTTAAATGGGAGACATCATTAAAGAGTTCATTACTTTAATGAGTTTTGGTGGTGTGATTGTAGGGAAACTATCAGGGGTAACGGAGAGGAAGAGCGTCACTGATTGTGATAGAGTGAAATTCGGCAGTGCCAAGGGGGTGAAAAGGTTGTTTCTTACAACATCAGGATGGTTTATGGTCTCCCAGCCAAAGGAAAGCTGATCAATCGGTTTTATTTGGAATTTTTGGGCTTCATTTTCAATGTCATAGTAATAAACATGTACATAGGTATATATACCCTTCATCTTTTCAATAGACGTGGTCATTTCTACATGAACTCAGTTTTAAAAGAATTGATGATTTGATACATGGTTTGTAATATACAGACACCCACCTTGTCTCTGGCACGGAATGTGAAGAATTTGGGGAATTCTCTCTGTGTGGAAGATAGTCATACAGAGAACAAAAATAAATCAACATTGTTGTCATAACAACGAGCATAGCAGTGTTAAGAATACCACATCAGTTAGACTCAGCTATAAACCTAATCACAGCAGGTGACAATAAGCGATTTTGGGGACTATACCAGTAAGTATGGAGTATTAAGCAGTGATGATCAGGACCTTGTTCAACAAGTGGGCCATATGCTCCTTTACTGCTGTAATTTATCTATCAGGGAATCACTGTGTATTCACTCAGACAGCCGGCTCACATAACAATGGTAATAGGCTGTATATATAGCACCACTCACTATGCTAATGAATAAAACATGTCCTTTTTTTCAGAGACATTTGATCTACTGAATAATGCCTGGTAGTCCTATTTGATGCCATCAGATGAAGTGTCCCACTTGCCAAAACAGTGCCAGACCAATTGGAGATGCTCTCATCAGCCTACACAAGACAACTGCAGCACACACACTGGAAACTTTCACAGACATGATTTGACACTGATTACACCTCATATTCACCCTCCAAAATATAGTGAACTGAGAATAAAATAAAAATACAAACATTTTAGGGCAAGCATGCAGACTACTAAAAAACCCCTCCATATAACAAGGGGCCACATAATGACGGTGACACCAGTTAGCATGATTAGCTCATCAGAGACTGTGCAGCCATCAAAAGAAAAATCAATGCCCATTGTCAAAATGACAGCAGAGGCGAAAGTACGGGGCATTTCTCAAAACCTAATCCTGTTCTGAATCCCTGTCATCATCACCATCATCTGCGTGCTACTGGGTGTTCTGTTGATAATGGTCATGGTTGTCAGGCTTTAATGACGTCTTTAAAGTGTAACTGAAAAAAACAACTATGGCTAACCCAAACCTTTATTGATTCAGAACAATGGTGGGTTAGGTTTCCTTTATTTAGGCTGATGCAAAAGAGTTGAATAAGCTTCCTCTGAAAATCATGGTTTGTAATGGAAAGACTAAGTAGTTACTGCTGGATAAAATCCATGTGGGAATATTAGTCCACTGTCTATTGATCTCATTAATTTACATCCTGTGGATGGTCTACAGTACTTAAAAACATGTGTTGCAATTGACTGTCTGGACATTTAATGTACACCTCCTTGGTACGGTGTGACTGAACTGTTGTTAACCAAATGCATGGATACTTAAATCAATCAAATCAAAGAGACACCTGTCCTCATTTCCTTTGTCTTCCTCTACTTACATGAAACCTTTGGTCCACCTCACAGTTGACTTGCTTCCTGAAATCCTGTCATCATAAATGCAGCAAAAGCAAGGCATGCAGAAAGAGATACAGAGACAAACAGGATAATAAGCTAAATTTCAAATGCAAATTATTACAATTACTACAATGTTATCCCATATCAACAAACCAATCAATTATTAGTAATTACAAAAAGACGCAAGACAATTCATCCGAAAAATGTTGATACTGGCTATTCAGAACTACTGAACTGGTGACATGCAGGGCAGCTGATTGTGGAGACAGGTAGTCGACTTAGTAAATATTAATTAGGGCCCTCACCTTCTGAGCCACAAGGAAAGTCAGCCTGCGGATGCCGTGTTCAAACAGCAGAGACTTCTGGAATGGCAAAAATGTCGGGATGAGAAATTATTTCCTTAAACATTTAACTTTCTGCTGAGATCAAGACAAACAAAAAGGCCTTGATGGAGACCGCTTCCACCTTTGAGTGCGTGAACTCTCGGAAGATGGCTGCCAGGCCATCGTCGTCAATGTCACTGTCTGTCTTTATAGCCACATTCAGGATATGGATAGGCTCATCTTGGACAGCCTGGATGACAAAGCAAATAGATATTCATACTGAAGGTACACAGTCATACAGGTCGATGACCGGCCTGCACCTATCAGAAGTCTGTTCTTCTCACCTTGTTGTCCTCTTCACCATACAGGACAGGATTACCTCCCTCTGGGAAGGTTGGACTTGGGGGAGGAGAGTCAGAAAAGCAGCTCAACACATCTGGTATGTTTCTGTAGAAGAGAAAAATCACATGCATTAATCACACTTGCAATATTATCATCACCTACCAACAAAGTAGAGTTTTATACAAGGGCTGACCTGGTGAACTCCTGGAAGGAGCGGAAAGCGACCATGGCTCCCATGCGCTGACAAGGCGGGGTAAAAGATGTGTCGAGCAGAACGTCACTGACGCTGGCTACGTGCACCATGCCGTAGTGGTTTAGGTTAGATGAGAATGACATCCTAGGGCATCGACAGAGAGAAATTACAATGGGAACCTGATATACCACTAGAATGAGTGTGTGAAGATGTCCCCCAGCCACCTTTAAGAACCTCACAGCAGTTTTGATCCCTCAGATTTTCTGCATTTTGAGATGCTGGGATATAACGATTTTCATGAAAACAGTTAAAGGCTCACGTGTCGATTGCAGGGTACAATTTAGCATAAAAACTGAATGAGGTTCCAATTATAAAAAGGAAGTAGTATAAAAATTACACCATTACATGTGAACACAGCTATACAGTTTGCACATGATTTTTGACAGACCACGTTAGTCAAATTAAAACAAAGAAAATATTCCTTTCACAGGAACATGGAAACATAAAATCTAAATGAAACCCTTTAAATATACACATTTTATTTTGTTAGTCCTTTGATTATTTGAAGCTGTCCCAGAAGGTACACCCGCTGAAAGCACTCGAGAGGTTTTGTGTGTCAAACCTGTCCACAGAATCCAAATCTGAGGCATTTGTCTTCTCAGCATTATCATCCATAGATTTACTATCTTGTGCTTTAAGGTCCTGGGGTTTAGTTGTCTTTAATTTAGTGTCCGCGGCTTTTATAATGTCCAGGATTGGAGCAGATATTTTCCTGGCAGGACAGTCACAGGTTTCAGTTCAGGAGAGTTGCACTGGTGTACAACATTTCTCCCAACGTGTCATTTTAATTATCTTACACCAGATCCCAAGTTATTCCAAGCTCCAAAATATTGAAGCACATACACATAATAGTTGGGAATATAACACTCTTTCACAAAGACACAAGCACACACACAGACTCAAAAAAAACATTTGATACAGAGGCTGAATGCCAAGGGCCATGCTATTGTCAGTAAAATGAAGAAACATTAAGTTTCTCAACCGGACTAAACTCCAGTTTCTAAATAGGTTTCATTTCGGAAAATTTCGAAGCAACAAACAATCTGTTGAATTAATCACCAGATTAATTAATCATAACATGGATTATTGCTTTGCCCATGCAGCTAGCTAGTCTACAGTCACTAGTAGTTTATGCAATAAAAAGAATGTTTACAATACCTGTTTAGAGTGGGGATGTTCCCTCTGCAATCAAACAACATCAATTACTAAGTGGTTAGTGGCAGGCATCAGGAGAGGAAGACAGTCAAGGTGTAGCTGTGCACGCGCGTGTGTGTGTGTGTGTTCCCTTATGAATTTATTTAGCATTGATTGACATCTATATGAATGAATTTCAATTGAAAATGATCTTTCTAGTCATAAAGATACATTTCACTTCCTGACTGCTTTCTTTACAACATGGATTAAGAGATCCACAGCCTCCTGGTCCTGAGGTAGACTCTGAACAAAGACCGAAGTTCATGCTGTCTTTAGTTCACAGTGATGAGCCAAACGCAAAGGTCAAATCAGACACATAAAATCACAAGCATGCAGTAAAATGTGTGTATGGTGGCATTACAATACAGCTAACTGCGTTAATAAGCAGAACCCAACACGGCAAAGAAAAATACTAGTGCTGCAAAGCGACAAGCAAATACATCGAAACATACACACTGACATACAGACAAACTGGACACAATCACACAGGTAGGATGTAGAACACGAGTGCTATAGAAATGCCACAGTACTTTGCCTGTTACAAGCTTTTTCAAATGCTAACACGTACAAGACAAATCCAGAGCTTGTCTATGGTTTCTCTTATTCTCAAATTTTAAAATGGCACAAGAGCATTTTCCAGGACTTACAAGGAAGGGCAACTGATAGGAGACTCTTGAGGCTGGGAGCTTTATTGGCACTCATACACTTGTGACAAACCAAGAAAAGTATTTTCAGTCTTGCAAAACACCTGCTTTTGCACAAGAGGATCATTTACATGGAGAACAACTGTGAACAATGACAGACAGCTGGGAAGGGGGGAGAGGAACAGTGGCACCATGGACGACGAAAAATTGTCTGACTTCTAGGCATTGGAGTGCAACCACAGAACACCTCCACCTACAAACACCTGGACAATTGAATAATACAGTGGTCTAGGCCTGGGCGATAAAACGACAGTGATATGTTCCGACGATTGACACTTCATCAATCGCAATAAGAAAATTGTTTGATACAATGTTCGATAGTTTTATCTAAATGCAAAACGGCCATGAAAGCACATACTGAATACCCCTTGGCTCATAAACAGCCTATCTTATCCCTTGATAATGGAGCTGAGTGACATGTAAACAGCCAATCTTTTAACAGGTGTGGTGTTTGGTTGCACCATCGACACAACAGCAGAAACAGTGTGGAGGGAGAAACTGAGTGCAGACGCTGCGGATATTGTTAAAATAAAAAGGACAGATCAGCTCGCCTGTATGGCCAATTCAAAATGAAGCGGTTAAATTAGTTCCTTTTTTCCTGGTCTTTATTAAAAAAAGTTCAATAATCATCTATATCAGCTGAAATGAAACCATATTTTATTTATTACATTTTATCATAATACATTTTTCAGCTATATCGCCCAGGCCTACAGTGGTCTATGAGGCCAAGGAAAAAAATTAAATGGAGGGAGCTACCAAATGATGTTGACAATTCTGAGGTAGAAGGGAGCAAGTAGGAGCAGCAAAATATAGCTACAGGTGCTGCCACTAAGATATATAATAAATTAACATAAAGCTGTGAGTAGACATTTGTTGCCAACTTGCCTGTACCACTGCCACCAATGGAAAATTCAATATCCATCCTTAGAAATGTTGATCCCTGTCCATAGTGCCGTTTAAAGGGTGGGGGCAGGAAAGGTGAGGCACAGCACGTGAGCGTTGTAGGCATTTGGGGTATTACAATACCTGTTGGGGTGCGAGGTGGGAAGCATGAACTGGAACTCCACTATACATGTGTTGTCCCTCAGCTGCCGATGCTGAACGCTGTTGAGCTCATATGCAATGTACGCTCTACGAACGTATACCTGTGGATATTAGAGATTTAGACAGAGAAAATATTAGTTTCATATTTTAACGTAGATAAAATTATGTAAAGGTGGATTGAGGTTAATTTTCCTCTCACCTCGAGGGCCGCCATCCTGACTACCTGATTACTGTGGTAGAAGAAGTTGGGCAGGACATCAAAGATGGACGTTTCTGAAAGGATCAGTTTCTAGAAAAAACAGTGGATAATTAGTCATTTTTAACACTTTCCATTTTCAGAGAATTAAATAAAACTGCTACTACTTTATTTGCTCACCTGCAGGTTCTCAATGCAAAATTGGTGTCCATACATATCAATGGCAGAGAGGAAGATGGACTCCACCTGGTTGTGTCGTAGCTCATACGAGGGGAGGTGGGAAGCTATCAACACCTGGGTAAAAAGGATGAATAAAAGTCCTTCACGCTAAACTCATTTATTTATTATTAAATTGTTATTTTAAGCACACTTGTCTCTTCACAGTTTGTGAGTGTCCATCTCTTTACAGTTTCAGCTACAGACTTTGCTCCAGGTTTAAAATGATAAACAATACCATTAAAAAAAATTGGTTTTTTTTACAGTGACATCAAGCGGTTAAATTCTCACTAAAAACCTTGGTTGAAAAGTAGATGTTCATTAACTTCCCTATGTGATGCATCTCTGTAGACATTATTTTGAGCCTATCCACACTATGAACATATTCATAATCTCAACATTTGATGTATTCGTCAGTAAATAGGGACAATCTGCATGTGAATTGGTGGGGATGAGACACTGTAATCTTATGTAGCTCCACTTTGTCATCAAAGTGCATGACAGTATCTTTATATGAAAATCCTAAACAAAGCAGCTTTAAGCAATTTAGATTTTTCAGGTTCTGATTTTAAGCAGACACATTTTTATATCCTTTCATGCAGGGTATGTTTCATATGTCAGTCAGTGTGTTCACTCTTACTGGAGAAAGCAGTAAATCCGGTCACCTAAGTGCATGTAAACACACTAAATGTGGAATATAGAGTCTATTCAACAGAAAAAATGTCAATAGGAGTCCATCTGACCTGCCGGGCACGCAGTGCCACCTTGGCATTGGTTGTCTTGCTGAGCTGGGTGAGTTCAGTCAAGATGGCCATCAGTTCATCGGTCAATGTGGGATCACGGCCGCACAGCTGGTCCTATACAGAGGAAATTATAACATTACATAACATCACCAGATAGAGGTCTTTAAAAAAAATCTCAAAAGCATATTGACCTTTAAAAGAGCTTTTTGGCACTAACACATTACATTTAGATTTTCAGCACCAGCAATGTCCTTAATGGCCTGATGAACATTACATTATTGCATTACTTTCCTCACTGAGGAATGAGTACATTAATATCATCACAACTTTAGGAGTGTAATAAGTACACTTCACACATATATAGTGTATAAAGTGCCTCAATTAAATGCCTGTGCATCCTAAATAAGACCTTTCTGTTACTGGACTGAGTCTTGGAAGGGATGTCTGTTTATCAGTTATTAATCAAGACTTATCAGTTCTGACTCTGCAAGGATGGACACTCACAATCAGCATAGTGACCAGCAGGTTCTTCTTGGTGACTTGAGCATGGGAGAAGATATAGTTGAGCACATTGGCCATATCGCCTTTGTTTTCCTCTCGCAGTGCAAACACACACTTGTCATAGTGCCCTGTGAACAAACCAACATGTATGAATTTTGACAAATACTGCACAAGGGAATGGCAGTAACAGACGCTGTGTTTATTGTGTAAGAGCTCCACCAAGTGGACAGAATGAGTAAGTGCAATTCTTCTGAAAAAATTTAAGGAAAATGAAACCACATTACTTGTGCATGTGGCAACGTGTCCCCACAATAAACCACTGAAACCAATAATGAAGTATGTTGCTGCTGTTCCTCACCATTCTGAAACTGGATCTCTACTTTTAGGTATTGTCTGAGCAAGTCCATCACCACCGCCTTCATGTGACCTCGGATGCCGCTACGATACCTGTTGGAGACATGTCGTGCAGCAAATTACAGTATGAGCCTTCTTATCCGTTGCTTTGGGTCATCGGGTGTACTGTAAATCTGAGCGATCAATAAGTGAAGCTTTGCATTACATTGAGAGAGCATCAGACTCACTTCTGCACCAACTGAACAATGCTTTGTGTGTTCATAAAGAAGACTTCTCTTTCTGACTTCTTGTTGAGAGTAGCAGCATGGCTGTCCAGGATGTTTGCAATCTGGAAACATGGGAGATAAGCACTATAAGTATTTAATCCCAGCAGCAGTGGAGACTCATAAGCATTTAATCCCAGTGGCACTGATGACCCCTCAGTTAGCTTGCTCCCATTATATCCAGAGTGAGATCCTAACTGGGTGCAAAATGCATGATTAAAACTAGCGATAGATATCATTAGGAGGACAGAGAGAGTACTTGCATTCTGCTTACCCTTTTACTTTGACCGTTATGCAGTCACTCAGATATAACTTGTGAAATCATTTGTTTGCAAAAGACACTGTGGACACAGTATTTTCTAGCCAATTGGAACTTTTGAGACACTACAGTTGAGAAATCCCACTGCCAAACTAACAAAACTTTGAAAAGGGAGTAATCGCTGGAAAACAGTACCACCTATTTGTAATGACGGACTTAACTGCTGTTTTGTAGAAGGTCTAATATGGCAGCATTAAAAATGTGTATCTTTTCATAACTTGACAACCAGATACTGTGGAAACCAAAAATTGTCATTGAATTCTGTGGGCGTAGTTAGCATGTTGTGTGCATGTGTTAGTGGAGCACCTGCTGGCTGGGGAACTGGCAGAGCACTGAGGTGATGTTGCTTGCATACTGAGCCATCTCCTTCTTGATGGCCTTCTCCACAGCAGGGGGGATGCGACCCGACACGCTGGTCATGATGTCTTGAAGCTCCAACAGTGGCAAAGAGGGATCACGCATGTTTTTCATCAACCTTTCCACCCACTCTTTCAACTAGGACAGACATCAGAGACACATATTTAAAAAGGCACTGCTTACAGTTGGCAGAGCTGATCTTGGTGTGTACCCAGGTGTGTATGAAGTCTTACCTTAGCACTAAAGAAAGGCTCAGGAAGACAGTAGCCATTCATTATGTGAACAAGATGATCCAGTGTACTGTGGAAGACTCTGTGTAGCTTCTCCCCTCTCAGAGCTACTGCCTGGATAGAAGGCAGGGCCCCTGTGTGCAGCTCTGCCTACAAGACAAACACAAATAATTATTATTTCAGCTGTACAACATTGTTGTGCATATGCTGATGTTTCATACACAGGCATCAATGATGTGGTCCAGTAGGAAGTAGTGTGCATACTTTGAAATAAGCAGGCTATTCTGTGAAAATGCAAGTAATGAATGTCTGTACACTCGGTTCTACTGTTACCTCACCAGTAGTGACACATTTAATAGAAGTGGGTTCCTTCTCCACCATTAGGTCTGCCTTCTGACTGTCTGCCATTAGCTTGGTTCAGATGTTTATGCTGACATCTGCTCCCTTCAGATAACTGACTTCATAAAGCAGTTTGTCGTAAACAAAAATGCACATACCCGAATAACTAATATATCATTCTTGGGAGTAAGTACAGTGCATCCCTTGTGTATAAAAATGGAGACGTCTGTCATTTTGACAGCCTGTTAATTTTCATATTAGAAGGAGCTGGAGGCTAAAATGTATGGCCTAACTTGCCAAACAAAGAAATGTTACACATCATAGGTCATCTTGTATCAGGCACATGGACAATCCTACTACAGAGACACCTAAATAAGTGTGTACTCTCTTTCATCCCTTTCAGTGAATCAGCTGAACTGATAAAATAAAAAGGGGTTGTGTGTATTTGAATGCACTTAATGTGGCAGCCTTTATGGCCAAGAGAAATTTCCCTAGGGACATAATAAAAGTAATCTTGTTTACCTGTGTAGATTACCGTCAGTCAGATATTCAGTACCTGTTGCACTCTGCTTGGGTCATCCAGTTGCAGCTTGGCGATGACACAGCCAGGGTCCAGTGCTGCTCCAGCCCTCTTCACAAAGTGAATACAACCAGACTCCGCAGCTGTAAGGGTCATTACCATCTTCATCACCTGGAATTGAAAGTACAAAGTTCTGAGCTATACAACTCAAACAAAAAATAAAGTGAACTTGAACTGATTCCATCTTTCTTCTGGACAACATACACATATGCCATAACATATTGTACCTCTATTTCAGCATAGCATTGGCCAGAAAACACGTGCCCACCATCCTCCACTGTGTACTGAATAAGTTTTCCTGCTGAAGGAGATCGCAGCAGCGAAGGATCATTCTCCCTTTCAAAAACACAAGTCTTGTTCCCAATTGTGATGCGATACCTGTAGTAAAAAAATTAAAATAAAAGATACTTAGTCTTAACCAGAAATCAGAACATGTAAGTGCATCAAGTAATTTCTGTAAAGTTGTTGACTGAATGAAGACATTTTCAGGGAATGAATTAGCAAAATATGATGAATCTTTTAACTCAATTTCATTCTACCCTGTGGTTAAGTTACAGCTAAATTGGTAATGATTCTAAAGCTCTGCTTACCTGTCCACCTCTTCCTTCATGTAGGTGGTGTAGCTGCTTCCATCATAAGACAGCAAAAGACCTCCATCACTTAGCCGATGGACATCCACCTCAGCAGAGGAGTTGTTCATGATGACCACGTAGGAGTTGGGAGACTGGCGAGTCACTGTGAGGACGTACTTAGTACCTTCATAGATCAGCTCCACGTCCACAGTGTTGAGTAGTGTGTGTGCTGGCAGCACCTGGCCCCTGGTTAGAGAGTAGAGTGTCAAGGTTTGTATTAAAACACTGCAATGCAAATGTACTGCTTTAAATGGATTACTATGACATGCCATATCTTTACCTTTCCAGAGAATGCAAAAAGTTGGACACACTGTTCCTCAGATTGACATCTGCCACATGAAGAGCCCCGCTCACAATTCCCAGCATGGTATCTGGACGCTCCGCCTGCACACAACATACTTTCTACTTCTGATCCAGGAAAACATCTAACATTCAAGCTTCAATTCAAACTGCATGGTGCCAGGAGGATCAACCTCAAGGTCTTACGATTATCACTTGGATGTAGTGTGGCTTCAGCACTGACATTATAATATGGGTCAGAATGTCAAACAGCTGGGACATCTCTGCATACCTGCATCTTCTCTGAGATCAGCCTGTCCAGCCAGCCTGTGTCGATGCTGTTGTGCTGAAAGCTTTCAGTCTCTAGCAGCTTAATGAGGTATTCCACGGTGGTCCTGAAGTCTCCTCTGATAGACAATTCCTTCAGAGCCACCACCATGTTGCTAGAAAACGTTAAAGACATGTCAACTACAAAAACCTCTGAGTAGACAACTGCTTAAAATAATAATATCTGCCATGGTAAATATATAAATTTACATTAGCAATAAATACATGTTTTTAAATGAGCTCTCTGACAGAAATGTTTATTAAATTCTGTGAGTACTAACGAGATGGCTTCTTCCCGATTCTCTCCCCAAGAGAAACAGTGTCCAAACTGGGAGTCGGCAAACTCATGCAGCCCTCCAGCCGCTGCAACACTGAAGTAGCCCCACACGTTCTTGTTGCTGCGGAAATTCAGCTCTTGCACTGTTCCGGAGCTTGGCTTGAAACCCTGCAATTACACATTTCATCTTATAATGAACTAAACCAAAACAGCTCATTGTGACATTTAGAGACGGCTAACATTTAGAAATACGATATTTATGGTCCCAAAATTTTAAAGAAAAGAAATCATAGACTTTGTGTAACCTTTAGCTGCAAATGTTTTGTGCGCCAGAAGAGAATGAGGCCTACCTCATCAGGATTTTCACTGGTGATGCGTGCTGCAATGACATGGCCTCGTGGGGAGGGGGCTGTTGACAGACCCTCAAAGTCAATGGGCGAGTCTCCCCAGGGCTGGACCCCATAAAGCATCCGGATGTCTTTAATTCTTTGAAGAGGAATACCCATAGCAATCTGACAGACAGAAGATAGTGGTATTAGTACAAGTTTATGCTCTGGAACTGACATCTACAGAACATTAAGGAACAGGCTTACAAACAGGGTTAATATGTCATTATAGCACATATATGGTTAATGAACGTATTTCCTTTGAATGAAGCACATACGTTTACCAGTTCTTAACATCATGTTCTCAGCTTTCTCGACAGATAGTGACTCCTGTTGCTTGGAAAAAGATACTCATCCTTTGTGCCAAAGAGATTGTGTCCCTCCCACAGTAGCACCCAATCAGCTTCACTACAGAGTTTTCCCAGCAACGCTGCCCTTCAGCTTGACTGCCACTGACCTATTTACACACAATCCTAAACACTGCAGAACAGACCACGTGACCAAAGTGCTCCTACAACCACTGGATCTACTACAGTTTCTGCATATTGCCTCCCTGTTTTGTAGTCGGTTGCCGTGGAGACAGGGGGCCCATCTTGTGCCAAGTTATGAAGGCGGTGAAGCGTGCCAACATTGTCTGCTGCGGGACGGTCACAGACTCAAACGTATGTTGTGTGATGTATTGTGTGCTCTTTCCATCGCTGCAGGCGTGTCAGGGTGAGACTAACCTGCAGTTGGGCAGCAGGCAAGTTGACATCAGCAACCATCTCTGTACATGGGTGTTCCACCTGCAGACGAGGGTTGAGCTCCAGGAAGTAGAAGCTGCCATCCTGGCTGTAGAGGTACTCCACTGTACCGGCACTGACATACCCCACCATCTTAGCCAACTTCACCGCACACTAAGGAGAGAGAAAACTGTATTCATATCAAGGTTCAAATGTGTTGGTCAGTCTCCATTTATCAGCTAGAAGTAATGCTTGTACCCTTTCCATATCCTCGAACACATCAGAAGTGGCGATGGTAGCAGGAGCCTCCTCAATAATTTTCTGGTGCCGTCGCTGCACAGAACAGTCTCTACCAAACAGGGAAATGGCATTGCCATACTGATCAGCCAAGATCTGGACCTCTAGGTGGCGTGCATGCTTGGCTAGCTGCATGACAAAAATAGGTGATCCTGGAACTTCTGCCTGGACCTGGAGAACCAAAGAGAAAGGAAATCCTGTTGTATATGTTTGTACTTCCCTCCCCCCACTGACTCCACTTTGGTGCACATTTGGATTTCTATACATTAAAAACTAAATTCTATAATGTGTCAGGTCCTGCATGATGTTTCAGACTGGATTTAGTCTTGTGTTTCCACTTACCTGTCTGAAGAGGTTAGGGAAATCATCAGCAGAGTTGACTTTACGAATGCCTTTTCCTCCACCTCCCTCTGAGGCCTTCACCATTACAGGGTAGCCGACCTTCTCTGCAGCCTGGCAATGGAACACACAGATTCCCAGCATGCATGCACAATATAATAAAGCACATTGGACATTCATTTGGCATTATGAACTGTCAGTAGAATGACATGCTTACTTTAAGGCCATCCTCTACATTGTGGATGCAGCCAAACTCATACACATCAGTAGGAACGTTGATGATTCTCTTCTTTTGGTTGTTCTCCGTCCATTCTACCGTCAGGCCTAAGAAAGACAAACAGATGCAGCATACATACTTTTAAAAGAAATTGTGTGATGTTAATCATTTTCTTATCAGAAATCTGACTTGAAATACCAGACATTTGCTGGTGCCTATTACATGAAGTTTAAATCGGAGGAAATTTTTAATCTACACATTTTGAATAATAAAGAAAACAATTGATTATTTTTTTCAAAGCTGATCCTAAACTGCTTGAACAGAAAACTATATTTGCATCCCACACAAACTGTGACCTACCTGCGCCGCTCCATGGCAGGGTTGGAATGCCAGCTGTCTGAGCCACGATAGAAGAGGCAATCTTGTCTCCTAGAGCCCACATAGCCTGACTTGGGGGACCTGAGGAAAGAGTTAGCAATAAATAATAATAAAAAAAATTTGGTTGAGTAAACTGGCTGATTAAAAGATCAACGAAGTGACGGGTAAAGTAAGACGCTTCTCTTACCCATGAAAGCAATGCCATTCTTTTGAAGCAGCTCTGGGAGTTTGGGGTTCTCTGAGGCATGCCCCCACCCAGCCCACACTGCCTATAAGGAACAAAAGAATGACAACAGGTACTCAATCAAAGATGTAAGTATTCATTATTGTGGGAAAACAATAGATACGTGAAGTGTGTGGTGGTACCTGAACCGGTATGCGTTTAGCAATGTCCAGAATGAGCTCCACATTGGCATAGTTATTGTTATTAGTCCCTCCTGGCACGGGCACGTAATGATCTGCCATTTTGATGTACTCTAAAAGACAAAACAATATTTGTTATTTGTAAAGTTAGTATTTGCTCTGCAAAAAGAGCAAAAACGGTTTGCCAGTGCACTTACTCAGGTGTTTCACGTGCTCAAATGCTAAAGCTCACCTGCGTTAGCCTTCAGGTCCTCTGGGGTCACCATTACAACAAAGCGAATTGCCCTTTCATTGCGGAACATCTCATAGGCCCAGCGGCGGATGGAGCGCATGCATTTGACCGCTGCGATGCCATTGTTGGCAATGAGCACCTGGAGAATCAAAATTGGTGAGTTACCAATGTTGATTTGCTTACATTAGTAGAGTTAAAGTGCCTCATTATTAAGAGCTGATTTAATCATGTCACAGATAGTGCTGTGTTTATATGGAGAATTACTTAATTAATTTATACTGCAATAGTCATTTCATTTAATGGCTTTGTGAAGCAAACACACTAAACACCAACAATTTGTTTTGTTCTAGAATTCTTTGTTTTCTTTATTAAAATAGGTTGTGCATATTACAGAGATTAATTTCTTGATATAGCATGATTTATTCTGCCACTAGCTATTTTGGCATTCATTCAAGAACGCGCTAAATGAAAATCCTCACCTTCTCGATAACCTTGTTGCCTCCAAAGCGGGTGACAAATTCAGCAGGTGAAGCCACAGTGAAGTCCCTCTGGAGGTCAATACGCCGCCGATCTCTGCCTTGCTTCACCAGGTGCAGCCCTGACATGCTTGGTCTGGTTTAAAAACACAAATATTACATTTAATGGCAATGGCCCTTCATAACACCTGTACATTTTGGAAAACAACTGGGTATTTGGTGGCTGTGCTAATAACAAGCTCTCATTTTGTGAAAAATACAAGACAATAATTTAGAAATGAAACTGCCACATTCAAAGCGTCACACACACACAAGCTCCTTTGCAGCAGCTGTGCTTTAAATTTTACATTTACAGCCCAAAAGATAACAAGACAGTTATCACCTCACACTGATGAGAAACCAACTGAACTGCCTCTTATCTTATAGCTTGTGGCCAAGTTACAGGTTCACCTTACAGTAAATGTTACTAATGATAGGAAGGGTGATAACTGTGCGCGACAAAAGTACATGGCCAACAGTGATATCTTTAAGAAGACACGCTCTGCTTATTCTGTAACCACTGACAGGGCAAAAGATATCGTGCACAACAGGACAGGACACTGCACAGTTCTAAAACATGTTAAAATGCTTGGGCAAGTGCCTCCAACAGGAATTGCAGAGCTCTTTGAATCAAGCACCGCCCCAGGGGGAACCAATACAGGGGAGTGGGTAGCACAGGAGGAGGGATATGACTATCAACTGGAGGGTGTGCCAGTGCCTGGGCTTGTTTGGCTAGCTGGCTTTTGTGGCCTGACACGGCATTATTGCATCACTGTAGGGGTTACCGACATGAGGGAAATTAGTCCCTACTGAACGGAAACTCCGATTTCAATCCGGCTGTGTAACCCCCACTTTTCTCATCCTCTTTGGCCTTGTAAAATTGATCACACAAAACACAACTGCACAAAGCAATTGTAGAGATCTAGAAGATTGCGGTGCCCTACATAGATAATGCAGTTCTAAAATCACAAGTTGCAAACAAAATCAAATTGTCCTGACTAGCACAAAAAGTAAGTCAGCAAGTGAAAAAACTAATTGTTGGCTCCATAATATAATATAACAATATTTAACTTCTTTTTTACTAAATTTACAGATAACCATCGAAAACATTTATAAAAGCAGTTTTTAACCCGTTTCAGCCCACTGGAAAAGGAAAAAACATGTTATTATGAGGAAGATATTTTGTTTCCTACATAAGCATGACCATCTCAACTGAATCACAAACCCAAATCTTCTGTGACGCTTTAATGGAAAATGTAACTTACAAGCAGCCGTCTGTCATAGTGACAGTGAAATGAGAAGTCTGTGCAGCCCAGTGAAAGACGTGACCGGGCTGGCAGAGAGACTGGAGACAAGTTCTGTCAGTACTGAACAGCTCCTTTTGACTGTCGGAGGGGGAACATTTTTCCCACTTTCCCAAACCAACACTCTGAAGTCTATGCCTAACGTTCCAGGCCTACCTCACAGTCACAGACTCAGGACACAGAGAAAGCCTTTAGCAGTGTGCAGCTAAAGGAACCACATTTTTGGCATGTGCTGCAAAAGGGGCTACCCAGCGAAGGAGGACTACAAAATAATCTGAACAGGCCTGCTATACAGGACTATTCTCCTAAAGACAGCATATGAAGTTGCAAGTTCCCTATTTACAGCTCACATCTGCACACTTTACAGCCACTAAGAAATAATGTAATGTATGCATCACTATGGGAACAAGTTTAAAAATGACTGAAAACAATTAAATATTTCAAAAGTACTCGAACTGCAGCAGAGCCCATTTAAAAAAAACAAATCTGTAATATTATCATAGTTTGGAAAATGCATTAAGTAGCTTCCTAAACATGGTACATTATGATACAAATTGGTCTGCATGCAGAGGGAAAAAAACCCATTATAGAATACCTAAACAAATCATCACAGAAAAACATGTATCCACATACGTGACTAGCGTCATAATTACAACATTCTAAATGAACATCGAGACTAGAGTTAATGAAGACAGACCAGGTTTGGATTCCAACCTTAGATTCTGTATGGGGCCATCAATGTGGTCAAATCCCATATCAAAGGTGCTGTCTGAGCTACTGGAGGACGGAGACATGGAGCGTGTCTCCTTTTCCTCCAGCTGCATGTCAGCCTTCCCTGGGATTTCATCCTCCGAGTTCTCCTCCGACACTGACCCCACAATGAAGTGAGAGTGAAGCGCCGCAACAGCGGGGTTCTTCTTGGCAGCACCGTCCTGCTGTGCCATGGCTGGGCGACACGAACAGGCTGCAAATACTGGCAAGAAACACAACAGCGGCAGCAACAGTTATAAAGATGATAGAGTCCAAATGTCAGGGTACAGTGTGGTACAAGATAGCCTTGGCTGGCATGTCATGCTGTTTGTCATATTGCAAAAACGGGTTACATAAACTTTAGTGTCTTGATAATGCAACTGATATTGCAACACGTGAACTCACATTGGGAGCATCGGTTCAGTGTGTGCAGGTTCTGAAATAGTACCATTATTGATCACAGCAAAACTGTTGGAATGATGAAATCCCAACATTTGCATGTAATGCTGTCCTACTGTTAGCAGTAACCATACAGTCAGAAGTATGTGAAGCATTGTGTCAGCACTAAATAAGTGCAACCCGATGAAACAACACTGCCTGTGTGAAAAGAATCAATTAAAACTGTTGCAAAGCATGTAGAAACCCAGCCTGTATGTGAGATGCACTATGAGTGTGCCTGCCAATTCAAACCAATGCAAACAACATACACTTTTAGCCAAAGTAATGGTTGTGACAATTGTATGACTACAACTATAGACTGCATATAATTATTTTAGAGCACATTTTACTGAAAATATGAATATTACCTACTCTAGTAATGGACTTTATTTTGTCGTTCTCAAGCTCAGTTCTCAAGGATGTCCTATACAATGTTAATTAGCATCACCCTGAGGAAGCAATAAGCTATAACTAAAAGCTAACTGCAACTTGCCTCTGTTCATTAACGTTGCTACAACTACATTTTGTTCCGCCTGCTCGTGTAAGCGGAAAGAGTAGAGTCACAGGTAAGGCACACCTTACCTATCGATAGCTGCTTGCGGGACCAGAAAAACAAGCCGAGCACTGCAGCCAGACACACGGCAAACATGAGCCAGGGGAACATCACAAAATGATACAGAGAACTGCATTTAACTTGTTAGAAAACCGAAACTTCTGACGAAACCATATTATTTAATGACATATCCGGTGAACCGCTGTCAAGCTAAGGTTAGCGTGGTCAGCCAAGTTAATTATCGCTACCTGTCAAAGCTAGCTCCCCTAACTCAACAGCAGCCACAGATGAACTGAAGCGCTCTGCGTCGGCGTTAGCTAGCTTACCAGCAGTAGCTAATACAATTATAATGCCACAGCAATGGCACTGCTGACTGTACTGCAGGTGTACTGTACTGCAGCGTGGTCGAAATCTTCTGAACACAACTAACGATAGACAGGCTTGTTAAACGCAATCTGAGATAAGCACCCAAAGGCCAGCAACTCACCGGTGGAGATACAACGAAACGTAATCGTGAAAAAGTTGAGTCCAGGAGATCGATAAATTAATTGTGTCTATCAGACATCTTTGTTTCCAGTGATGATGGGGGGAAAGATCACATCATGATGAGGTCACACAACTCCAGCAGACGCTTTAACAGCAGAGAGTGGGGTGATGTGACGACGCGCCGGCAGGTTACTCCTGGACGTTGACCTCGTACCGCAGTTTCCGGTATAGAAATAGGATTAGGTAGAAAAGACGTCACACCTTGGCTGTATGACGCTTCACACCCAGGATGGTACATCTAAAGTGGCTTCAACAAATGTTATGTGCGAAATAAAAACAAAAAAGTATGAATATTGGATGTCGTATTATGTATGATATATTATATGAAATTAGAATAATTGTGCGGACTAAAAAAAATTGTGGAGTTAAAAGTAATATACTTTCTCCAGCTTAAAGTGTAGAAATAGTAATATGTATAAGCGTACATACAACGTCCCTCTTAATTATGTTAAATTTAATAATTTAAACAATATAAAATGTGTGCACAGAGTTAAACCACATAAAATGAGCACAATAAATCTAAAGAAAGATGTAAGAAAGTTAAGTATTAGGCTATTTGATGATAATAATATTGTGTAATCTTTGCAATTCCAATTAAGTGCATTGCAATAACAACATCACTAATCAAATTGCCACTTTAATTTGAATATATTTAATTAGTGATAGTATATTTCTAGTTTTAAATCAGCTCCATTTTAAAGATTATAGTTTACTATTATTAATGTTTGACTTCTTCCCTGTCTCTGAGTGTGTTCATGCTATTTTTGCTTTTGGGATAGTTGTGACTGGGTGGCTGTAAAAAATTTCAATAAATAAAGTACTAATTGACATGCATAAATACGTGTTGCGATCTAAATGTCACACAAGTTCTCTATTGTAGAATTAGGTCACCCTCTTCAGTGACAAAATGTTAAAGATTTTTTGGCAACATCATTAGTTGTTACATCAAACAAAGTTACATTTTGCGTGTACTGGCAGAAAAGATGAATCTATCTATTTCACCTATATCTAGGACGGTTTCAGTTGCAGAGAACCAATCAGAGGGGAGTATGTTTTGTGGGCGGGGTCGGAGGAGGAGCTGGTCCTGGTTACTCTTCATGCCTGTACTACACGTGTCTGCGGGACAACAATGCTCCCGTTCGAATGGGAACGAGGGGCCCATTCACGTGTGTTTTGCGAGAATAAAACGTTTCACATTTTCAGGTATATGTTACCCAACAGGGAGCGCTTGTGCATGAAGTAACTTGCGAACACACTTTGCTCACACGGTCA
Organism: Nannoperca australis; assembly: GCA_036023655.1. NCBI lineage: Eukaryota > Metazoa > Chordata > Actinopteri > Centrarchiformes > Percichthyidae > Nannoperca > Nannoperca australis. The sequence continues at coordinate 28,797 of JAVQJD010039828.1, forward strand.
TTAACTTCCAAGTTAGAATTAGCCTACAAAACCACTTCTTGTCATACAGTTATAACAGCAGTGAAAGTAAACAGTAAAGCCCGAGTCTACGCTGTAATGTGAAGTGTCAAAAATAGTAAAGGTGAAACGATCTGCACCAAAGATCACCCCCTGTGCTACCAAAAGAGCCTTCAATGCAATGAGATAAGTCACCAACGTTAAAGATGAGGTCTACTCAGAATACAATTTCATACGTCAGAACGAAAAGCAGACTTCATTAATTTCTGATTTCTGACTCGTTGATGTTGTTGATGTTGTTCTGTGGCATGGTATGTCTGCATTCCGAGAGTATTGTCCCAGAAGTGGCAACAGCTGATCACAAGTCCAAATCAGTAAGGGCATAATTTACATGTGAATGGCCAAAGAGACTGATGCAGCTAAACGGTACAGTGTAACTTTTTAAAAGTAAAAGTGATATGTTTGGCTCCCTCTAGGACAGTAGGGTAGACTGCAGGCTGAGCTGCAACAAGGTACCTCCTACCTTGTGATGCTGTACTTATTCTTGGAGGCTTCTTATTAATTGTCATGGACATTTTCCTTATTTCCCTTAAAGAAGTGAGCAAATAAATGATGATTCAACAAGTTGTTGTCTTTTGATCATTTTAATAAAGAATCATCAAAAAGAAAGGAGAGTGAAAAACAACAAGTGAAGGTACACAAATAATTTCCACTAAGCAGGCCTGATTCACTGAAAGGAATGCACAGAGTCAAACTGTATATTTCAGCTGAAAGGACAGAGATCAAACACCATGAGCATATGAAGCATCTGACCCTGAAGGGCCGATGTA
>JAVQJD010039840.1:0-13548 GCA_036023655.1 Nannoperca australis
CTGTAGATGTTTCCTCAGGTTTGACATAGAGCATTTTGTTGTTGACAGCATTTTCACCTGGTAAACAAACTTTACACTGTACAGTAATGTTAGAGCCTGTTTCTGTTTTCATGAGGAAACACTGATCATAGGTCTTACTGAATGCATTACTGTTTTCCACCACTGTTTACCTAGTGAGGATAAATGCAAAAGAAGTGTATACTCCTGAGTGAGACAGGAAACAGGTCAATTAAAATTGAGTTGGTGGCTGTATGTGGGAATAGCTGGGAATTTTCTAAATACACCATAAAGGAGTTGGCTGTACCATGTGTACCCTCCACAAAGCAGTGAGATAACCTCGATGAGTCATGGTGCTTTTATACAAGGCTCTTTTCACATAGAAGTCTTCACACTCTTCGAATCAATGCCTTCTAGCGAGCTACAGCACCATCAATATGTTGACGTTCTCTTTGTGCCGCCTGTTACAGTTACCTCATTTCTCCGAATTTAACATCACACAGCAGGGGGACCAAGGGACCGCTTTCTTGAAGTGAAAATCTCCAAGACAGCCCGTGCAGCCATTTTCTAAGATTGACCCCAAAATCCAGCGCTCTCCACAGATTTCTCTCTAGACATTTGAAGTAAAGTCATTCTGCCGGCACCGGATGACAAAGATGGAGAGACTATTGTTTAAAAATGTGACTGATGGTTTTTCCTGCCTGCTCTGCCTTGAAGAGAGATGGTGTTGATAGATGAACCAATACACTCCAAACTTTTTCTTCTTTAGGTTTGCTGTGTGTGTTGTGTGATTCACTTTTCTCCCGCCGAGGTGATATTTCAACCTTTTGTGACACAGCACAGCAGTTGTCGGTCTCTGGCTGTGGATGTCTTCATTAGATTTTACATCTCTGTGTATTATATATTTTTTGACTGCTGAACTGAAGGCTTTGTCGCAGCTCTTTGCTCTTCCTTGCTTCATTGCCTTAGAAAGCTCCAGCCGAACATACCTTATGAGATCTAATAGTGTGGTATCTGAGCTTTAAAAAACATGGCACAGAGTTGTGTCTGAGGTGCTGCATTAAATCGGCAGAGAGAGGAAGGAAGCACAGTGATCAAACAGCTACTGTTGGTGGAGCAATATAAAGGAATATCAGAGCCACTTCATTAAAATTATGTAGACAGATATATCGGAGGAAGAAAATGTCTAAATACAGAACGGCTACAAATAATATGAAACCTTTTGAGTCCTTTCAAAACTCCTCCTGGAATGCATTTAACATATAACACATATACTGTAACCTTCACCTGAAAATGTACTTCGTTATTCAAAGATATTTACCATTTTCATTCTAAGATTCTGGACTTATGGATTTGGGAGATGTCATTGGTTGCTGTGGATGTTCTTAGTTTATGTGTATCAAATTCAGAGATTTTTTCACCTTGTCGATTGAAAACAGCAATGAAAATACATTTAGTTTAAGAGATTCACAGGTTGGTAATTTGATTAGATTGGTTTATCATCCTGTCTTTGTTTGTCCATGTCTGTTAAAATTCCTTCTTATTCCAGTCTTTCTTATCAGCCTCCTAGTCCATAACTACCCACCACCATCCCTTGTTTAACTTAGCTTAAATGCATTTTAATTACCACTCCTTTTGCGCTGCACCCTCTCTATTTTTTTCCTTTCTCCCTTTTTGCGCTGTCCCCTCTCATCTCATTATTTTGCGCCAACTCCTCTTTACACCTTTTGCGACCAGACTACCAACCTCTGGGGATGTTACTCCCTGTTATTATGCAGAGTGTCTCTCCTCTTCCAATCAGTACTTCTGAAAGGTTGCTACTAATGGTTCCCAAGGAGGGGAATAAACCTTGAATACGTACAAGGCCTCTCCTGGAATTTTGCAGGTGCACTGAGCACTGGGAATGTCACATCTTACTTTCCCACCTTGTCTTCGCCAAGGTTTAATTGCAATATTATGTCTATGAAATGGAAATACAGTCAATTCATCTGACTTTTTATTGTCTCACTGGAACTTCCTTGAATGATTAAACACAAACACCAACTTTTTTAACTAATACCCAAGGATGTTGCACAGTGCTTGTAATCAGAAGAATCTAGTACAAGAATATAATATTATTTTAATTTAGAATGAGCTCTAAAAGTGACTGTTTAACAGACCATCAAATTATCGTTTGACTTTGTGTCACACTATCACAAGCACCCGAGCTGCTGTGTTGTAGCAAGCCACTGAAATAAAGCCCTGCCTATTTTTAATCAGAGACAATGAACAGGCTGCAGAATTTACTGTGATGGGCAGACACAGTCTCAAGCTGCTGAGAATAGCTTGATTGTGCTACTGGGAGAAGTTGATGGGGAGAGGCATTCCATATGATACACTTAACAACCAATGAAGCCACGATACAGAGACTTGGGGCAGAAAGAGCTGACAGCGCTCGTCCACACCCCTGGCTTTCTCCAGAACAGCCGAGGCAGGCAATATTCTAACTATAATTAAGGGGTATAAACCATGTCATGCAGCCATTAGACCAAATAGCTGGCAACTAATCAGCTATGACATTAATGGTAGAAACCAACCACAGCTTTATAATGCAGTTGTGTTGTAAGAAGGAAATCTGTTTTTAGAAGTCTACAGTTTAGTGCATAAATCTTTTTGAGTGGATCGACAGTTTATTTGATGTAAATATAAATAACTTCTGCCATGCTATGTTGTCATTGTAGGCAGGGCCATTTCACTGTTGTGAGTTCAATTAACGTGTAATTTGTCCACTCACACATTTATACTGAGTCACTTAGTAATTGGCTGCAAAAACCTTTGGCAATGCCATCAAAATAATCGGTGTTTACATTTTGTGATTATTAAGGAAGTTCTGGGAATTTAATAATAATGTACAAAATGAATTTGGCACAATAGGTCCTGTTCAAATGGCTCCAAACTTGAATTACTTTTCGAACCTTGGTTTGCCTGTTTTGACCAATTGTATAATTGTTTTTTTTTTCATTTTTCATTCACCTCCCGTCATCAGCACACCCCTAAACAAATCATATTGTTGTAATTATCTGTGCTTATCCACTTACTGGATGTTTTTGACTTCCTTAAAAAATAGGTAAATCTTAGATCTACACGTGGATCCCCTTGGGCATCTGCAGACTGCAGACAGGTGTCATGGCAAACAAATAAGTGGCCAAAAACATAAAACAAAACAAAAAATGATCAAATCTAACATTTACCCATCTTATTGTAGTCATTAAGAATGTGAGAGCAAATTATGTTTTTCAACACATTTTTGCTAATCAGAACAACTTGTTTATGATCATTACTGCTCCTGTGAACCCTGTCTCAACTGGAGTTCTTCTCAGGGACTTTAAACCTGGAAAAATAAACAAGACACATAATTAACTCAAGAACATTAGGATTTGATGCTTCCATAGTGCCGATAGATAAGGAGCTGGTATCCTACTGGGTAATAAAGCTGGTAAGGGAGAGCTTGGGAGCTTTGTGGATAGAGGTTTTCAAATACCTAATACCATATTTCAATACTAAATGCCTTATAACAAATATGCCTTTGCAAATAAGGAAAACCAGTGTTTTCTGAGCAGTGAAATTGAGCTGAGCTAACACTATTTCCAACAAGCAAAGTATACTGTACATGTAGGTCTAATACACACTGCTTGTTTTCCACTCAGTTAATACCAATCAGAAGGAGATTCTTAATGCACCTCTTGAGACCATCTACCACCAGCATAATCAAAACACCAAAGGATTTGTTTGCTGAATAATGAAGTTGCATCAAAACTTTGTGCATGGTGTGCCAGCTGAGAGGTGCAGGGAAGGGCCGGAACAAAGGGAAGGAAAGGAAACAAAAAATACCTTAAGTATCATGGCTGAAACATCATGCACTCAATTCCAGTACCAGTGAATTTGGTGAATAACATTTATTTTATATAAAGATTATTTCACCTCTAGTTTCATCACATTCATCTGTATTAGACCACTGTATTGAAACACTACTAAGTATTTTATTTTGGCAACTATTGAGTTTAATGATAATGCATGGTGTGGCTTAGGTTGACTCAGTAACTAAAACCAGGGTTTAAGTTGGCCCGGGATTTCAGTGTCCAGCCCTCATGCCTTTACACTCAGGCCACTAAAATGATGCCAGTAAAGTAAACACAACACAACACATGGCAGCTACATTTGCACATAAATATGCTGTAAATGCTTTAAAAAGTGTTAACTTTTAACAAAACAAGTGTTAAAAAAGCTACATTTATTACAGTGGTAGCACATTCTGTTTGTGTGTCTACATGTGCACACTGACTGTACAACTAAAACACTACATTAGAAAGCAAGTCAAGAACATCGAAATGCCTCAGAAAGCCAATCAATGTAACAGATATCGCCTTGTCCCTGGTACTCATGATAACGATGGTACTAAAGTGTTGAAATTTCTGCCGGCACAGTCTGAACCCAAATAGCAGACCCCCTGACTAGCTCCTTCCCCCACAACGAGTCCCAAAAGCCCAACAGGTGTGCCTGAATACATTACGTTCCCAGTTTGTTCATTTGGAGGCAGCTGATAATAACCGTTCATTCATTGGCTCTTATTTGAAATACAGTGGCTGGAATATGTGTTCCAAACTGGACAAACATTTGGTAGTTGATATTTTTTCTTATTCTTATGTAAATTTTTATTTGGTTTCATTTTGCTTGCTAATTATTGTTCCATAAGCTTTGCCATCTCAAATTAAAGAAGAGAAAAAAAAAGGCAATTCAGCTCGATTCTCAGTATAGGTGTTTTATACATTGTTTAAATGTTAAACAAATTAATTTTATTTTGTTAAAAAAAAGCAAAAAGGTGTGTTTGAAGTAAGAATAAAAATAACAAACCCAGACTCAAAGATTTCTGGGCTAACCTCTAGATCTCCACTGACTGTGAAACTGCCCCTGCCTACAGGCCAGTTCACACCAAAGATTTAAGATGAGAGAAATTAGTTTTAGAACGTTGCAGCTTGTCAAATCGCCAACGGCTGGTTGTTTCAACAGCCAATCAGCTTGTAGCAAAGTCAACTAGTCATCTCGACCCGCAAATTTTTTATGATTTTGCAGTTTCATTAATAGTAGAAATTCAACTGTAGTAAGTAACTCACTGTCACAATCCTATTTCATATTTTAAGATGCTGTATCCAGCGACAAAATAAGCCTGAAAGGCCAGCAGATAAAGGGAAGTACAGAGTAAACTGTCAGGTTTCCCAGGCTGCCAGTTACGAATAAACACGACGAAACAAAAGACAAAACTTAATAGACAATTTACTGAAAAACAACAATTCAGCAACAAGACATAACATCACTTCCATTGTTTGGAACTTTACTCTATGAATGTACTTATGGGATGTTGTGTGATGAAGAAATGCATTTTAGATACCTGTTTTCAACATGTGAGAATTAACTTGATATACCCAGATTATAGTAACAAACTGGCTTCCTGTATGTTCCATCTTTATTGTTAATATATCACAGCAGTCAACTAAAAGAAAATTGAATAGTATTACTAGGAGTATTGCTAAGCATCATAATAAAAGCCCTACCATGCATCTTTGTTGCCAGCAAAATTAACTTGCTTTACATTCACCAATTTTGATGAATTGATTTTACAGTTTGGCATTGTCTTTCTTCATAATGGGCTACTTGGAAGGTTTGCATGTTTACTCAGCAAATGATCAGACAAGAAATTACTCTTAATGGAAGCTATGGATCCTTCCCAACCGCATTCTTCCCATGCTCACAGCTTTAAGATCTGCTCCTATAGACAGTCACTGACAACAGCAGAATTTACAGTGGTTGGAATGTAGCCAGAGTTAGACTTAAAAGAATGAGTTTTGTGTGTGACTACATGTTATATACAGTAACCAGAACTGATATACAGTACCAGTCAAAGGTTTGGACACAGTTTCACATACACTTGTGTCCAAACTTTTGACTAGTACTGTACTTATATCCAACTCTAACGTAGTTACATCATTTTATATAAACTATTAAAAAATGATCTGTATTAACTGCAGCATTGTTGCTCATTGTTGGTCTTTCTGATGAATGAATTGACAACACAGATTAACAAAGAACACACTTCAATCAGGAGAGACTTCAGTATGAGTGAACAAATGTACTGACACATGCATAATATCGATGAGAAATGTGAAGAGTTTTTGGTGATGTCGTGAGTAGTATAGGATACCCCATGATGGAGTTGAGACACTGGTGGTGGTGGAAGAGTGGCTGAAGATCTGATGTGATGAGGAATGGACTTCTGATGAGCTCGACCCGGACATTGAAGGTGGTGAACTGGAGGTGGGTGAACGGAATGGACGAGGGTCGCAATGATCATGCATTGAAGTGACAGCTGACAGCAAGAGAGAGGAGAACAGATTTAAGGTTTGACAGCAGCAATATGATTGGATAAGTGAGAGAGTAAATGCCCATACTCATCTAATTAAGAAAGCAGGAACAGAGGGAGAGAGACAAAGGAGGTAAATGAATGAATGAGGCATAGAGATAAACATAGTCTTCTTGATTAAACTTATGCCCAGCTTCATTACAACAAATTCACTTTCTTTATTTTTAATTTATGTTTCATCAGACTTTTTACTTAAAGTAAGAAAACCTCAATTCGGAGGTCCTTTTTTTTCTGTTAAGATTACATAAGTGAATGAAAAATAAATTTCAACACAAGTGGAGGCAAAACTGCAGCAAATTCATGTTGCAGCCTTTTAGTTTGAGAAGGTGTGTGATTTTGTGCAGACTACAAAGACATCACATCAGAATGTAAGTCAAAGTTTCATTGACAGCCCGTGTAGAGTTTGTATGTCCTGTGTTGACTCCAACAGTCCAAAGACATAAAGTGGACTGGAGAGTGCAACGGACGACCAGACAGAAGTACAGACAGACATCTGTCTGGATGCTTGTTGTGAACACAACATTTTCAGTACATCCATCTATTTTTTAACACCCACTTATTCTTTTCACGGTCAGCCCCAGCATCCGCTAGGTGGAAGGAAGGGAAACACCCTGGACAGGTCAGCAGTCCATCACAGGTCTAACACTCACATTCACATCCACATCCACACCCTGGAGTAATTCACAGTTTCCAGTTCACCTGAGAAAACTGTACCACCCAGAGGAAACACAAGATGCATGAATAACAATTTCACACAGAAACACATCTTCCACTGCCAGGTAGATGCCAGATTGTCCTCCACCCACCCTTTCCTTTGCATTATGTAAATGACTGTGGATGTAGGATTAGTTTTAAGCATCCTTTCTGTCTATTAGCTGGCTGAAAGAAAGCAGTCTTATGAGTAGGAAACATCTGTGTGCAGCTGTGACTGCCATACAGTGTTCACAGAAGAACATGCATGTGTGAGTAAAGTGAGGGCTGCAGGCAGAGGTGTGCTTGTTAACGTTTGCTGACAGTGACAGGACTGGTAACCTTGGAAAGCATCATCTCTTCTTTGATCAATCTGTGAGCTTTTGCACCATGCTTTGTTAAAGAAAAGCACACACATTTGCAATTCCATACCTCAGCAGAGGAGCATTACAGTGCCTAATAGTTGAGCCGGTGTGTGTCACCTCTGGACATGCTGTAACATGTTTCCCCTTTTAACCCTCTGAAAAGGGACTTCCCATGGACGGCCCAAACCGGCGTTGGTCATTTTTTGCATAATCCTGTTAAAACGGATGTAAAAGAAAATCCCTAATAGCTGCAACTTTTATACTTTTTGTAGCTGAAAGTTATGGCTTCTGTCTTTCATGTTATCAAATTGTATGCCTGTGTCACAAGTAAAAAAATCCCTTTGCACTCTGCTTAAAAAATTAAGCGTATCTGAAAAAAAGTGTACCTAAGAGTACCTAACTTTTCTGTTCATGTTTCTACAGTTGTTTTGGATCAATGTTTTGTGTGTTTATTTAGTAACATTTTCAAATGAACTTGGAGCAGAAACAGTGCACAAACCTGGACAATCTCCAAATGAAAAGGTGTGCCTAAGCCTACAAGAAATAGGTCAGGCTGTGAGACATGGCTGTCAGATTACTGAGAGAAGGAAAAAAATGTTACACATACTGTGCATGGCACTATTACAGCTTGTACTTTTAGTCATGGTGTGAATCAGGATGTTGCAATGGTGGGAAAGCATGGGGAGCAGGTCTTGTAGTGAGAATAAAACTACAGACACTGGTTGAAAATGTGTGGCGCTGCATGGGCAGCCTCACTGCCTGCCACATATGTAGCAAACAGCTTTGACTTTAGGTCTTGCTTGCACCTGCAAACCTGCCAACTTTATTCATGTTTTAGCCACTGTGCTGAAATGTATAAATGAAGAAATATATGTTAGTCAGGAATTCTTGACTTGATGCCTAGAGAAATTCAAATTAGACTATAATAATAATAATAATAATAATAATTATAATAATAATTATAATAATAATTATAATAATAATAATCTAGACTATAATAGATTAGCACCTATCAAGTGTGCTGGTGTGTTTCATTTGAGCCAAAGAATGTCTGTTTTCTCAAGGACTGACTTATTGCCTCATCATGTGCAAGACTCATCATCCTCAAATATAAGCTACAGTTTAATTCAAAATCATCACAGTAATGGGATAAATGCAATTGAAAATTTTTATTAAAACTAAGTTCTATTTAAATATACAAAATGTCAGTTTTGTATACGTAATTAATAATTACGTATTACGTTATTTATGCAGAAAAATGCCTTTTAGGAAATATATGCAGTTTCTCAGTAATGTTAACATATTTGGGGTCAAAGACTAAATTTTTTTTTCAATCTAATGTAATTTAATGTATTCAAAACAACTTTTCTATTCATAATATTTAAGAACATAGTGCAATAATATTTGACATGGTTAATGTGAATTTCAGCCATTTCTACAGGATGGAGAAAATAAACAAGTAAAGTGAAGGATGTAGGGAGAAGTCTCAGTGGGGAGGTCTCTAGGTCTCTCTGCCCCCAGTTGTCACCTGGAAGCTTTCTATCAGCCACCCTCTCTCTGAGAGCTGTTCAGAGGAATGGCCCCAGGCGCAGACCTCTATGAACGCTCAGCTCAACAACCCTGTCTGTTTCAAGGGAGCCTCTCTTGCGCTTCAAAAGCTTTCTACGAATGGGAACCAAGTTGGCTTCCCACCATAGGCTGCCTCCATAAAGACCTTTTTTTCAGTTACTCCACATCAAATCTCTATGAAAGGGTAGAACCACAATCACACTTGGGTTTAAGTGCAGAAAAGGAGTAGAGTTTAAACTGACAAAAAGTAAGATTCCTTGATACTTTTAACAACCGATAAAATTGGGATATCAAACCTCACGGGAGGCTGAAAAAGCCATATTGCATCAAATCAAAGCCAAACAAAAAGCTAACAGTTTGACAGAATAGTACTGATCTCTGTGTGGCATTGTGTGTTCAAACATGCTGTGTGGGATTTCAGCCTCAACACAACCCAGAGAAATGCCACAAAACAAACAACATGGGGGCAATTAGAAAATCAAATATAAATTTGCTGTATTACTGTGCTTTCTTGTCAGTTTAGGTTTGTCACTTTAATCACATAAATCATAGGACAATCTGAATCCGCCTGGAAACTGTCTTGAAATGTCCTGATGGATGATGGTGCTTCCATTCATGACAGGGTAATAACTATGAAACAAACTACAGCAAACATAGACACACACACACACACACACACACACACACACACAGGTGGTAACTGTTAAAATGCATTATAATTTACAAAAGATTCAAATATTAGTGTTCAAGTTAAGCCTAAGGATAGTAAAAATAAACACAGTGCTGTCTCCCCCGCCAGCAGCAGAACACACACTGTGCCTTAAAATTCAGCCTTCCTTGAATGGTTGTTTCCATGGAAATGGTATTTTAACCTGCATTAGGACAAAGTTTTTTTCACCATCAGTTCCCCTTCCAACAATGTTGTTAAAAGAAAAAATCACTGCATGTGGCAACTCCGGTCTTGCTTTTGTTGACTCTAACAAATTAAACCAGGATCCAGATATTTCTTTTGTAATGAAATCCGAGCACTCAGACAAGCCAAGGAGCATCTCACTTGGCAGACCAATGAGATGGTAACAGCATTAGAGTTGACATAGTGTTTTATTACAGTCCTGGGCAATCATCAGGATCATTCATCTGCACATTCAAACTCTTTATTCTCTCATTTGTCAACCCAGTGGCATGGCGCGAGGCTTTAGCTGGGCTGCTGCAAGCTAGCATGTTGTCTGTGATGTATGGTGCTATGATAAGCATCTCTATGGAGAAAATAAGAATCTATGTTCAAGATGGGATTTTAAACGTCCATTCTTTGATGTAAATGCAAATAAGCAGGTAGTCTGACCAGTAAAAGCTTAGACATGGATCTATTTTTTCCATCCATTCGTGTGCTATTTGTAACTATTTGTCATGAGGTTGAAATTTGTGATGTTCAGAGAATGTTTCAGCAACTACTGGACAGGATTACCATGCAAGTTGGTACAGACATGTCCCCCACAGGATGATTCCTAATGACTTTGGTGATCCCCATACTTTGGGTTTATTTATTAAATCTTTTTGCTAAGCACATCACAGGCTGACATGCTAAATCAAGATGAGGAACAGAGTGAACCTGCATAACATAGCATTGTCATAAATGTTAGCATACTGACATTAGCAGGCACATTCTTGTTATTAGAAATATTGGCATTGTAATAAATATACGCATGACAGGGGGTTTGATGTGTCCATCAGGTAATATTGCCATACTTTTCTGAGACATTTCAAACTTCTTTTATAAACCAGTTTCTTAATAATACATAGTTACTGTTGTTTATTTGTCAGAACTTTCTTAAGCATTGACATTCAAGTACAACAGTGGAAAATTGCAGTTTCCAACAAATAAAGATATTTCTTTAATAAAACTGATTTGAATTACCATCACATGTCATAGTTTGATGGCAAGGTCATCTTTGTTATTCAGATTTTGTTGAGGCTAGCATTTATGCTGCACAATATCAACATGATCTTTGAGCCCATCAGAGGAAATCTCTCAAGTGTTCCAAAAGCAGTTGACCAAGAACAGAAGGTCAGTACAGTAATCTTGTGTCTTTTTATAGACCCAGCGAGGAACATTTGAAATATTTATGATAGAGATTTCAAATGGCATAAGAAGTTTTTTCATAAGGCTGTACTTATAAGATGTCATAAAACATGCTACAACAAGTAAACACACACCACTTCTTAACAAAAGCTGTCTTTTCTCTGACGCCATTGTTCCACTGGTGGCTGAACGTTAGCAGTGGTCACCCACAGCAAGCTTTCTTGACAAAGTGCAGCGCGAGTTTAGGAGGGAGGTTGGAGGGAAGGTACAGTTTGACCGTTGCCTTATGGAGGCTATTATCCAGTGTAGAATGGGCTTCCCTGCTTCACCCTCTCTCCATTCAAGTTAGTTGAAATTCATTCTTGTGTAAACAATAGTATCATGGAAAGCATCTGCAACTGAAAAAGCATTCTTTTTGTTTATCTGTTTTTTTTTGCAATTCTCTCAGCAAACCTGGCATGGTTTATATATATATGTGTCATTACAATGTATTAACAATCCAACCAGCTGCTACAAGTCCTCATTTTCTCACTTTTAAAAATAAAACTTGAGACTTGAAATTTAAGAATGCGACTTCTCTTTTCCATTTGATGTCTCTTCTACACCCATTAATAATTGCACCCCATAACAATTACTGAATCAGGCTACTGTGCTAACAAAGTGTGCAACTCAAGGTAGAAGTGACACCACAACATCTATAGTTTTCCTTACTTCTTTACATCAAGAGGCAATGTGAAACCTAAGTTCTAGCTTTCACCTGGCAATGCTTATTTCCTGAGAAATCTGGGCCTCTCTCACAGTGAAGGAATTAAACAAACCTTCTGCCTACACTCTGTGGCACCCATGCTGTATGCCCTATTGGACCTCACCATGATCGGCCCGATGGGAACATAGGCCCAAACAATCCCCCGTAGCTTGACGGCGGGATATTCTCCAGTGTTGATGGAGCTATTGATCATACACACATTAAAATGATGTCGGCAGCGGTAAATGCCAATGGTGGAGAGGTCCATTAATAAGGAAATCAATGGCCCTGTCAATAAGCTGCCCTGGCCCTGACAATAGATGACAGTCTGGAGGTGGAGTTTAGGATTAGCTGAGCAGAAAGCATTCCACTGCTGAAAGTCCATCCTGTCTCACCGCTGCAGCTCTGTCCTGTCCTCCACCACCCCCAGGCATGACTTCATCATTTACTAAATCCTTTTAGGGACTGCACAGACCCACAACTCAATGAAGGCTGAGAGTGTGAGTGGGTCATGAGTCATGAACTGGTGGGATATGAGTAAGTTCAGTGTCAGCTTTCCTACACTCACACCCTAGAGACAGTCGCCTCCATGACTGAAAGGCACACATAAGTGAAGCTGTATAGTACAGTACAGTATTATGTCTACTAGATTTTTCTGCAGCAGTGAGAGGGATCCACTTTTGAGGAACAGTAACATGTTCTATTTTTATTGCTACTCACTTGGCACCATTGCATGTGACGGCAGGTCCTCAAAACAATAAAAAAGATTTATTTATGGCATTGTATGTCCACAGAGGTTGTTGGTTGGCTTTTGTTGTTATGTGACTTGTTCCCTCCTTCTCTGTCCTGTGTTTACTGTAGCTGTTGGCTATTGATTTAAAATGTTGCTACAACAAATACTGCATTGGCTCCCTGGCCAACACTATGTCCACCAATAAAACAATTGCATTGCTGACCAAAGTCTCTCAATGTGGGCCATTAATCATAAAACCCAGTGTACCCATCATCTCCACAGTCACCAGATCTTAATCCAATAGAGCACCTTTGGGATGTGGTGGAATGGGAGATTTGCATCGTGGATGTGCAGCCGACAAATCTGCAGCAACTGCGTGATGCTAGCATGTCAGTATGGACCAAAATCTCTGAGGAATGTTTCCAGCACCTTGTTGAATCTAGGCCATGAAAAAGAGTTCCAGCAAGTTGTACCTAATCAAGTGGCCGGTGAGTCCAAAGTGATCCAAAGTGCTGACAGGATGAATTCTGTTACTTGTTACTGTCACTTGACTTTTTTCTCATACCACCATGAGGTTGACATTTGTGGTTTTAAGTGAAATGTAGCCATAGAAATTTGGTACGGACATTCACGTTCCCCTCAGGATATAGTGTAATCACTTTGTTGATCTCCTGACTTTTCATCCTGCACCACCAGCAGATCAAACTTTAAATTGCTTCAGTGCTTTGGTTTATGACTGAATACCTGCAATAGTAATAACATTCCCATGAGTTCTAGTGCGCATGCGCCTCTGTGCGTGCTGCCTGATACGGTTGCTCCGCTCGTCTTACTTGCTCTTTTAAATCTTTTTGTTATTTAACTTTGTACTTATGGGTTTTTTGTTTGGTGTTAACTTGTTGGAGTCGTGCCCTCCAC
>JAVQJD010039856.1:0-12504 GCA_036023655.1 Nannoperca australis
TCTGTCGGCACGAACAGTCAGGAAGCCCTCGATGGACACGTTGTTATCTGGGATGTCCTTGTGTAACCTCGTTTCACAGAAGCACATTAGACTGCATTCCCGACACTCTGTCCGACTCCGGGCCAGCCCCGTTAGCTCCTCCATCTTGTTAGCCAGCGATCTCACGTTGCCTTCATCCCGTGCCGTCAGGTCAAAAGTTATTCTGATGACATTTACTGACATTTAACACCAGAAGGTGAACATTTCTACCTGCCCCGCATAAATATTAAAATCTAGACAGGTGATTCTTTTGCTCTCTTCTTATTTTGGACACTCCAGCGCTTTCGTCTTGCACCACCATAAGACCAAAACTTTGCACACATGACGCTGTATTTTAATCCTGTCTGAGTGCCGTGGAGATCGCATTCGTGTTCCCAAAGGGATAAACCAGTTTGCTTTTAATGATGCTATGGTCACCCGCAGAAGAAAATCTACATTTTTTGGCCCCACTAATGAGAAGGCTCTTTAAAATAGCAAAATTGCAAGTATACTTTTTGCATCTACTTTTTGTGGGCAGCCTGTATTGACTATCGGTCTTAAATCTTTTAAAATCGAGGTTTACTTTTGACCCTGTTGCACAAACATTTAAACCCAGATTAAATCTTAATGAATTTAAATGTAAGATTGGACTAATGTAAGGTTAACACTGCAGTTGAATTTAGAACTCAACTATATCCGATCAAGGCTACAAATCCAATCTGTAAAATACAACAGATTGTGGATTCTGAATTTGAATCAGTCAAGCTAAAGGGGGCTGGAGCAGATACAGTCCGGCAGTCATTGCCTCCCTGTTTTCAGTTCAGTACATTTCAAGCACAGACAGCTGTACGATATCTGCATCTCAGAAAGGAAGGAAAGAAAAACACTAGAGAACCCAGTGGAACATTAATTAAATGTTTGAAATCTGGGATGCTTGGCTCAGTTTGGTGTTCTAATCCCAGACTTTATAAAAACAAAATACATGGCTGCCAGTCAGACTTACAAACACAGCTTGCTTTTCCAGGTTGTGTTATTGAGTCAATTCATTTGTGAATTAATTTGTTCTGACTTAACCAAACAGGCAAGGTGCCACAAGGTTTCTTTGGGACATTATTACCCCGATAAACAAAACAAAATCTCAGATCACTGAATTAAAGAGCACTCGCATTGAAGGTGAAATTAAGTGCTAATTTGAATATATTACTTCCTTAATAACAAGCCCAAACATAGAGTGTAAAATCCATGTTTTCCCCAAAGTTCTAAATGTCAGTCGTCATAAAGATTTTGCAGCGCGAGGGAGGTCGAAGCATGCATATAGAAAGCTGCCTGAACAGAAGATAGCAGGAAGTTTAGTCTCACATGGCTTGTGCAATGATACTGCCTAAAACCTTAAGTGTTCTGCTTCCATATCCTCTTATGATCCACTAGACATTCTTCTCCACGGGGGGGTGATGGATGACTTAACCCAGAGCAGCGCTCCTTTCCACAGTTGACCCAGATTGAACTACGTGTGTGAAATGTGTTTGTGTGTATTTCTGTGTGTGTGTTTGTGGTTGCCAAGCGATATGGAGAATGTGAGACAGAGCATAGGTTTTTTGTGTGTTTTTGTGAGAGCGCAACACATGAGAGGAGAGAGGTGAGGTTATGTGTTGGCATGTGGATGAGTGTGCGCGTGTGTGCGCGCACATGCAGCCGCATTTGCTGCACAGCACGACTGACAGCAGTGATGTATGATTCGGTGCCACTTCATCTGACTCTAACAGAGACACATGGTTTCTCTCAGTGTTGTAACTCAGGGGTGCGAAAACTCGTGGCTTTCTGTGGGATTAATGTCAAATGGAATAGAAACATAAAGATAATCCTCTCAGCTCTTGTTCTACGATTCAAAGTCGCTTCATAAGGATTTCTGACTGCTCTCATCAATTGCTAACAGTCGTCTGGCATGTGTTCTCACAGCGCTGGGTGGCTCAGTCACACTTTCATCAGGATTGCAATGGCTGTTTTTTAAGAACCTTTTACTGTTTATTTTATTGTATTGCCACACATAGCTCCAGTTTCATTCATTTATTTAAATGTAGGTCATGCTAACTAATGCTGTGACACTTAAACAGCAACCTGAGCCATCTTTCCTCAGTCACAATGCTGTCTCCCTGACTCCAGAGCTCGTGTTTCTCATCTCTCCTGTCTGTTGTCTCTTCAGAGTCACCCTGCATCACTGAAGCTCCTGATTGAAACGCAAGGTGAACAGCTGCTCTTGGCTCTGGAGAAAAACGAGTAAGTGTTCCCTCCATTCATACTTGGCCTTAGCTCGGAAACTGAGTGCTTTCTGGACTACAAATGTGTGACATATGCACTGCCCAGGGGCTACAGCTGGGGCTGCCGCCAGGTTGTGTGTCGCACATAACAGCCAGGGTAGGGGAAAGAGGAAGTCTTTTCTCTCTTGCAGTGCTAGTTGCCGGCATGGCAGTGCTCTTTGCGCTTTGGTCTTTTTTGTGTGCTGAAACAAAGACTTGAAAGACAGAAATTCCTGAATACATCAGCCAATCGTTGATGAAAACCGACATCTTCCTCCTTCTTCTCTCTCCATCTTTTCATTTGATCTATTGGCATAACACAGGGGAGAATGAGTCTTTGTTTGAACGCAGCACACGCTCTTCGCTCTGTATATTAAGATACTGTCAACACTGTGTCAGCCAAGAGAATGGCAAGGAGGGGGAACATCATTTGAAACAGATCAGGTTATCGGAATGGGTGCAGTTTGACAGAGACGTGGCTCTGAATCTGTTTAAGAGGAATATTTGTCATCTTTGCATTTTTACACAAGGGCTGACTGAATGTGGCCTCTATCTCAGACAAGCTCCGAGTGGAGTGTATTGCTAAGAAGAATGGGACTTGATTGATGGAGCAATATGTTTTCCATCCAGCTCTGCTGCCACACATGAGCAACCAGGAACAAGCAGAGCTGTCTGTGTGATAGAGAGAAAAGGGGAGAGAGAGTGAGAGAGGTTGGGTTTTATGTCAGACTCAGCCATGAGTCTCACTTGTTTTCCAGACTTAATATATGTAAATTCCACCTGCATACTGTGGGACAAAGCTTTCAACACCAGCGACTGCAATTTTATGGCTTACCCACATTGAAAATATTTTGATGGGAAATCACACTCGGTCTTTCTGTTGAATAACATTCCAGCTTTGCACAGGTGGGGATTTTGCAAAGCTGACTTGCAGATTGTCAAATTGTTCACCAGCCCCTTTTGTAGCAGGGAATTACGTTCTCTTACAGTAAAAACATTTCATTTCAAAATGGGAACTAAACTTTTCCCCTGTGATCAGCAGCCGTGGAAAAACAACCGGCATTCCCATGCATTGCCCACATGATCCTCATCCAGCATGGCTGTCATCGTTGTCCAATAGCATTAAATGTAAATGTCCACAGTTGAGCTCAAACCCCGGGCCAAGAGGAACAAACAGAGAGGATGGAGAGGTGCAAGCAAGTTCTTTGTAATAAGCTTGAGCGTGATGGAAAGACTTAACTCAAACAAACCTCCGTGCAGTCTGAATACCACTTGCAGCAAGTCTGAAGAACAAGGTTTAATTACTGGAAAGGGATTTTTATCGCCTGTGGATTCTCACACCCTTCTCTAATAAGTTAAAATTCTACTTCACATAATCAAAATAGAAGCTACTTTATGCAGTGCATGTTTGACAAGACGAATCACAAATTGGACGTGGATTTGAAGAGGATGTGCGTTGTTGAGTGAGTTTGCTCCGCGGATCAGTGCACCGGAGCCAGAACTGAACCCTCTGTGCTGACATTAAGTGAAGCTTCTTGTCTGAGGTTGCTGGCTGTGCGCCGCTGATGAAATCCAGTTGTTCAAACACAGCCGGCATCAGTGGAGGAGGAAAAAAATGTGGTCCAGAATGAAATGATTTGAATTAAACCCCCGGATTTATTTTTGTTTTCTCAGGTCCTCGTTAATAAATATTGCTGGCAACAAAACACGATCGGGGTGAGCTGCACAGCTGAACGCCATCATTTCTGCCATCTATTGAGAGGTGAACACGTTGTGTGCCTGAATTCACATCACCCCTGCAGCGTAACTGAGAGTAGTACAGGTTGACTAGGAGGACTGAGGTGCATGAAAATGTTTGAAACTGCTTGATGATTGCCTTTATTTTATAGAGAGGACCACTGGCTGTTTGTCTGACTTACGTCATCATTATTTAACTCAAATTAATGGTTGAACTAAAGGCCATCTCGTAAGTCTCTGTAATATGTTTCTTTGGCAGCTTGGTCCCTGTTGTACCAGTATTGGCCCAATAAACTAAACGTCTTATTAGAGAACCCAGTCAACAGCTTCACAGAATGCAAATCCTCCTCACTGAACTACACACGGAACAACTTCTTATACTTATTTTAGTGTCTGAAACTCAAATACTAAGATCCGAGCAGCAGATCAGTTTTGTTCATATTCAGATATTCTCATCTCTCAAATCCATTTGTCACCAGCGGCATGCTGAGCTGTCATATTATATTCCCGGCATCCTGCCAGTGACAATGTCCAGTTCAAAAAAGAATGTTGTAAATGTTACCTTGGTTTGTGGTATTACTATGGTATTTCCAATCATCTGAGGATGCTGTTTTGGATGTCAACTTGTAATAAATCACTGTTTCTCTCTCTGATGGTAAGCTGTCTAGTGTCAGTGGACCTGATGACATTTGGAAAGCCTGCGCCATGATGAACACTTTTCTTGATAGTACAAAGCTGGCGTGTTTGTGAGCCGGTATGGAGTATTCTTTGGTGCGTCCGCTCCTCGGCATTAAGGACAGCGGAAGCAGGAGACACAGGCAGCAGATATTCCTGCAACATCCCCTTGAAAGCAGCCTTTTGTCGGGATGGAAAGGGCGCACGCTGCCTGGAGCAACATGTCAACCGGCGTTGCGAGTTATGGTTCAGAAGATGGCTGCCTGAAAGATCAAGGCCCTCTCCGTGTGGAAACGCTGCCATTTTATGCACCCATGTTTTGCTGCATCTTCAAATCCAAAAACTGCATTTGTTCTGGTCTGTCAATAACTTTACATTAGAGTATCAACATCAAATTAACTTTTCTTGTAGATTAATTAATGACGCTTGCCTCAAAAAAAAAAAAATTCTTGTGTGCAAAAAGGCTCATGAACACTCAAACATAAAGGACACATTTGACAGAATTGGTTTCAGCTACTAGTATCTTGTTAGCAGTGTATTTTTTATCAGTAGCTACTTTCATCCTCTGTGGTTAGTTGGAAAAGCAAACCAACAGTGAATATAACCCTGAAGTGCATGTTGATGTTACAACACTTCTTTAATGAGTAGTCTCATTCCAATGTTCAATGCCAAAGATATAAATCTTACAGTTCAGTGTCCGGATTGCAGATCTGATCAAACTCAAGTCAGTTCTTAATGCTGTACTTTCTCTCATGGTACTATAAAAATGCAGCATATAAAACTACCTGATTGAACCACAGATGGCTGTTAAAACATTATGAAGGGAATGTAAGGTTTCCACTCAGGACATTGATTAGCAGAGTTACTGATGATATTGATGATGATATCAACATGAAGGTACTTATGATAAAATGCAAGTCCAGCTGGTTAAAATCAGACTTTAAATTAACTTCATCACAGTGCTGCTCATCCTCTCCTAGATTTTCACCAATCAAACATTTCCTTACTGGAAAAGCTCAAGTTGTCCGTTTGTACATGATGTACCAACATGTTGACGCATTTACAGCAAAGACAATGCTCACAAGATCACATCTGCTGCACTGATCAGATCCCTGGTGGCGTCTCATCTTCTCTGATCAATTTAGTTAGCAGATGACCATTGACACAGGAGCTTCGCGTGGCCTTTGCTTTGTGAAATAGGACAAATATTGTGAAATTTGTTCTTTACCTGAATGTTAAGGTCCTTCATTACATTTCAAGGCAAGAATCTATTTGTTCCCAGTGAGCAGGCGTATGTGTGTGTGTGTACGTGGGTGAAAGAGTGCCTTTGTAAAGTACTTTGTCTTGCTTAGGTAGAAGAGTCCTATATATATATATCTATATATATATATAGATATATATATAGATATCTATATATCTAAATATATATATCTATATCTATATCTATATATCTATATA
The DNA here is from genome assembly GCA_036023655.1 of Nannoperca australis. Classification (NCBI taxonomy): domain Eukaryota; kingdom Metazoa; phylum Chordata; class Actinopteri; order Centrarchiformes; family Percichthyidae; genus Nannoperca; species Nannoperca australis. The sequence continues at coordinate 6,183 of JAVQJD010039856.1, forward strand.
TATATTTATATGCACCCATTTATCATTGAATGTAAGGGTATTCATTTCTTTTCAAATAAGCGGAGAGTGGACATTCATTTATTCCGTTTCTTGCCTCCGCTGGGGTAGAGAAACCCTGAAGCGTGTGCACATCTAGATCAGTGGGGGGACAGTTGTTGAGCTTTGACCACTGGGTATGGAACCACTTCTGGCTAAGCTGTTCCAGCAACCCTTGCTGCTTTGTGGCTTTGACTGTGAGGCCTCCAGGCATATCAAGATGAGTCCCAAGCTGAGCAGGCAGCAAGCTCTTCATCCGTGTTTCCCTTTCTAATGGACTGCAGGATCACTGAAAGGAGGCCCGGGGCTCGTCAGCTGGGAGTCGTTCTTGGTTGCCTGGAAAAAGAGGTTTCTCCCTGCTGATCATGTTGTTTAGCCTGAAGCATAAAGGACCTGGATTGGAGGGTTGGCTATCCATCTTAAGGAGTGTTTTGTGCTGCGAGACAAACGGACACAAAGGAGCACACACAGATACACACACTTTGATCTGGCCTTTTCCTTGGACAGAGGGCATGCACAGGATGTGTTTCCTGAGTGAAAGGCCAGGCTGCAGGCTCTGGTGTTTGGAAGAACAATAAAATTCAGCCTGAACCGGCACAATTTGTCCCAGTTTGCATACTGGATTTGACTCCATATCTCAGGCTGGACTGCTGCTGGCCTGTAACCTGTTGCTTCTCTCAATGAAGACGTCCTTGTGCGTCTCACCAAAAACATGAACAGGAAACAGCCTCTCCAGAGGACCCGAACAAACAGAAGGTTAAAGGCGCTGCACAAATTAACAACCGGTTCTGGGAAAAAAAGACATCTCTGTGACCCCCTTTGTAAAGTTATGGTCTTCGGCTGCTGAGCCACACACAGATTGTTTAAGGAAAGTCAAACCTAATGACACTAGTGGGGATCCGATCTTTCCTGTAGTAAGACAAGGATTGCATCAAATCAAAGTCATTAACAAAACCAGATGAAACACTTTTTACTTGACTTTACCCATATTCCTTAAAGGTGACTTTTTTATTGATTGACATGATGCTTGCCCAATATTAGCATGTTTAGTGAGTAATCTGTTAGTGAATTAGTATTTCATTTGAGCACGACTGGTTCACTGTAACTCCCTAGAGTTAGACTAGACTGGTTTTGAGTGTTTTGAAAAGTTCTTTGTTTTTGTTTTAGATATTTCTTACATTTACACAGATATCCCAGCGTTTCCCAAAGTTTTTGGCAGTATGACAGATATTTCAAACATGTCAAAAATACAAAGTACAAAACACTACAGACTTTCAAATGTTAGTTTTAAACATTCAACACTTATTACTAATCATGAATGTGATTTTAGCACATAATTGAAACCCAATAATTGAGCAACAGTAGTTTCTGTTTTCTGGTCTCTAATGCTTAATTGAAAATCTTGTAAAGATCCCAATAAATACTTTGTTCCCATAGTTACGCACTAGCTCAGCATCCTTCAATCCCCTCATTGTAGAGCTGGAGGAAGAACACATGCATGAAGAAGAACACAAGATGAGAAAGGAGGGGCGATAGGAAGAAGTTTGACATTTTGCATTTTGTGCGCTCTTCCTACTCTGCTCCTGTAATCACAGTGGAGATGCCATCTAATGAGAGCTTTGCTCCTGATTATCTTATCTGAACCCAACAGGTCACAGCTGTGCCCACTGTCACTGCATAATCAACATGTCCTCAAAGCCAAGCCTTCCCAGAGAAATAGAGACACATGCACATGTTAGATAGGGGGTGGATTAGTCACTGGCAGACATGTACTGTACATTACAGTGAAAGTAACTGTGGACGGGGCACAAACAGCCCAGTTCACTTACTAACCATCACCATGAACAGAAAAACTTAGATTTTTTTGCTGGCTTGTATGCTTGTGCCAATGCTCATTTATTCTCTCTCTTCTGAGGACAAACACGTAAACTTTCTTTCATCAGCACAATTCAGACACACACACACACACACACACACACACACACACACACACACACACACACACCATGTTCTAAAATTCATTCAGAACCCACCCAACCTTTCTTCCAAGAGAAGGATACACTGAGGTTAACTCTACCCTTTGTACCTTTCTAGTTACCCTTGCGGCTGCAAGGCCATGATATACTGTGATTCATTAGTTTCAAAGACAAGCCATGGAAATGGGCTCGTCTCTGTCCAGAGCCTGCGCCTTTTAACTACTTCCTTCAAAAGGGAATTTTTTGGAAGGAGCTTCCCTCTTTTGAATTACCTTTTTAGAAGCTCCAATTATTTTCAAGCTTAGAGCAGTAATTAATAAGGTGGATTTGCCACTCCATGTTCCTAATTAATTCGGAGGCACCCAGTAACACTGGAAATGCCTTGTCCCTTCTTTCAGGATGAAGAAGAGTGAGATGCACATGCACAGGCAAGTTCTGTTTTGTGTTTCTAAAGGTGTTTTTACTGGTCTAAAAGTGTTCCATGCTAATCTAACCTTTAAGCTTACTTCAAAGCCCCAAATCAACTCAACCCCTTCATCTGATGTCACTTCCTCTCTTACTAAACTGTATAACATCTAAATAAGAACTAAAATTTAGTATTAATTCTTATGTGATAAATGATGTAGCTGCTTTTTTTCAAGATGTTGTCAGCTTCTTAGAGACCCCCGCAGACACATTTTAAGACAAAATATTCAATTTTGAATAATAATTTGTGTAATAATACATTTTTCCACACAAAAAATTTATTTCCTGGATGAAAATTCTTTAAATTGCATTTAGTCCTTCCCCCTCATTGAAGCCATTAACATGCAAATATGCTATTTCAAATGCTACACAGCTGGACATAACATGTCTTCTACTTGACTGAAAAGCCCAGTCTCAGTATATGTGCACTGGAGGTTTCAAGTTTCCATATCACTCTTATCACTCAGGATTGTCTCTCAAACTACTTGTAATGTCACAAAATCATCTGCTCCTACCTGCACGTCTGAAACTCAAATTCTAAGTGAGCACAGGGAAACGTTCCCTCTTCAGTGAAAAAAGAAACAGCCAACAGGGAATGATGTATAGAAAACTGCACAGTGAAGGTCAAACATCCAAGTGAAGAAATAATAAGTAAAGCACATTTTTGAACGGAAGGGAAATTTAAGTACAAAACTGAAGAAAATAAAGAGTTTTAAACTGAATGGCTTGTTAAAAAAGATCTTTTGTGCTGTTATTGGGGTCTTCCCCTCTTCACTCGGAGCCTTTTTCCAGATGGGCCACATGGGTCTCAGGACTCCAGCTGGTAGATCTATTCCTCAGCCCTTCACCACAAAGTACACTGCCAACTGAAACCTACTGTCAGCAGCAGTTTCTCTCCTGGGGACGAGCCATCGCTCACTACTGACCTTCACCAAAGCCCTTACAGAGGGGTCCTGCAGATAGAGATGCACTCTGTGATAGAGCTTGTTATTGAGGCTGGGTTTAGCAGTCTAATATACATGCATTTAAAAGGAATACACAATACACTTTAAAATGTGGGGATGCATTTCATGTTTCAGCAATTCTTACAATCAATCCTAAACTACCAAAATCAAATCATTCTGAATACTTTCACTTTAGGTAGGCCCCTTGATGATAGCAGATGTAGGAAGTGCAGTGGTTTTTTTTCCACAGCTGGGACTCAAACTTTCCTCTCTAACCATTAGGTTGTGACCAATGTGTCGGAAGCTATAGGAGCTGAGAGAGTGCTCAGGTTATAAGGAGACAAGTGGACTGTGGATGGAACACAGTGAGACAACCAGACAGCCCTCACCCATTTTTTGTGTGAGTCATCTTTTAAGAGCCTCTTTCTTGCATTATTATGAACTCGGTCTGCAAGATTTTGGTGTTAAAGTAATAATTCAAATGCTTAACAATAACACATTTTATTTTACCTGTAGAATAGTCATTTTAAACAGGCGCCCACACATCTTCAAAGATAAGATTGCATTAAAAGTTATGAGTAGAGGGGATTTTGAAGCCGTGTGTTTCATTTTCAGACCTTTATGTAACTTTTAACATTTAATGGAGCATAATGTAAGGCTTTATTCGCAGTAACATTTATTGCAAGACTTTTCAGCATATTCCAGACAGCTGATAAAGTGTATTTCTTGTATTTCCTACTCTCCATCCATGTTGCGAATGTGATTAGAAAGATAATTTCCCTTGAATACAAGCATGGCCTCATGTTCTATCCATGTCTGCTGTTGATGCCACTGTAGCTCTAACAGATATAAGAAGTAAGAACAGCATACAAAGTTAAAGGTGCTGCAGACTTAAATGTGTTTTTTGAGCTGTAAAGAAAATCATATGACTGTACTGTGATGACACGCATCACTGCTGGCGTTAATTTTGCCATTTCCGTGTTTAGCGGAGAAAACCCAAATGTGCAGGACACGAACACGGAAGTTATATATAAACAGAGTTGGTTTATTGTACAAGGGGAGAGGGTGATGGAAGGGAAGCCAGGGAGCGGGGAAGATCCGAGGGGAAGGAGATGCTGGCTGGTGTGGCAGGCAAGCAGAGCACGGGGACCATGCAGGTGAGTGGAAAAACCCAGGGGATGACACAAACCTAAGCACAGGAAGACAAGGTTTGGACTGAGCAGATTCAAGAGACTAAGGCCAGAGAACCTGCTACCATACAAACTGGAGCAATGATCTGGCAATGAGTGGATGGAAGACCAGGGTAGAAATACTGCAGACTGATGAGTGGATGGGAAATGGGGGTGCTGACTGATTGAAAAACTAAAAACTAGGCAGGTGGTTGAAATGGCAAAGAGAGAGACAGCACAACACACAAGAGGGAGAGGAAAACACCAGAAACATAAGGAAAACTAATGGGCACTGCAGGGCCGTGACAACTTCTTACCAAATTTATAAAAATTGGCTTCTCACTGGGTTGAAAATGGCTCGACACGCCGTCTACGGTTTTAAATCAGCCCTGAACCTGCGAGACCAATGCTCACATAGAGTCAACCAATTGGAACCTGTCTATGTCATGAAATCTATATTAAAAAAAACACTCTGTGTCAGTCAGTCTCCGCCATGTCTCCTGACCCACACACTACGTAGCCATGAGGGCACGCCTCCTACAGTTGTTCCCTCACTTGCGTTTATTAACTTTGCTGGGAGAGACGGTTCTAGTAGAATCTGGTTTCGGAGTTATACTTTAATGGAGTTACATTTTGTTTTGTGTCTCTGTGCCGAAAATACTTTCCAGAAACCATTACAAGTACTTTTTGAAAATGAATACAGAATGCTGGGATACTTTCACATCACAACAATATAGCAGGTGTGATGATTGATATTTACTTTCACGCTTACAAAATGTGTCTTTTTAATTATACATTTCTCATCCCATAACATTTTACTAGTTTTTAAATTATAAAGACAAATCAACATCAAATCAACTGTAATTTCAATAAGAAGTGGCTTTTTCATTGCTGATACATGTCAACGATAACCAAACGTGGAGACTAGACAGAAGCTGTAAACATGCTGTCTTCCAAAAATGCCTGCAATAATGTCAGAGTTGTTGTATGGGGGAAATAAGGAAGCAAAATAAAATCACTACCTCCAGGGGCTCATGTATTGCTGAAATGCAGCTATAAAAGTAGAGCTTTAACGCACACCCTGTCGTTATATATTTGACTTATATACCCATAAGGAATAACATTGATTTTACACTCAGTAAACCATAGCAGAAGTGTAAGACTTTAGAGTACAAAAGTTAGTTTTAGCATCCGTTGGCCATGACCCTTTGTTTGCTCTTTGCCTGTCTGCCTTGTCTGGCTCACAATCTTTCCCTTTCACCTATTTAAGCAAACCTTATCCATAAATTTGAGTGAAATCTCATTTTCTCAAGGCTCTGGGGGTGCCAAAGGGAATAAACAAAAGCAGCCACAGCTTTTTGACCTCTGTGGCTGCTGACCATAAAGATAATCAGCCCAGGCTCACAGCCCTGGCTTCCATCCTCCCTCTGACAGACAGACAAATAGATTTGCCGGAGTTACAGTGTGAGTTAATGTCAGCCGGGAGGGAATGTCTTGTCCTCCATCCTGTTCTCTCCGTTCTCACAGTCCGCTGACCTTCCTATGACCAGCACTCCCTGTGTTTGGGGTCACTGACTGAGCGAAGAAGCCACAAGCCACGCGTGGTCATCAGTCAGACGGTCAGATTTGGGCTGAAACCTGTCTCTTTCAGCTGATCTCGGAAGGGGGGGGGGGGGGGGGGGGGGGGGGGGGGGGGGGGGGGGGGGGGGGGGGGGGGGGGGGGGGGGGGGGG
>JAVQJD010039860.1:0-10500 GCA_036023655.1 Nannoperca australis
AAATCAGGTGAACGGTGTAGCAATTACAACAGTTTCTACATGTGCCTCCCACTTTTTAAGGGACCAAAAGTAATGGGACAATCCACTCAAGAGCTATTTCATGGACAGGTGTGGGCTATTCCCTCGTTATTTCATCATCAATTAAGCAGGTTAAAGGATGGAGTCTATTCCAGGTGTGACATTTTCGTTTGGAATCTGTTGCTGTCAACTCAATATGAGATCCAAAGAGCTGTCACTATCAGTGAAGCAAGCCATCATTAGGCTGAAAAATCCAAACAAACCCATCAGAAAGATAGCAAAAACACTAGGTGTGGCCAAATCAACAGTTTGGAACATTCTTGTAAAAAAAAAAGAACGCACCGGTGAGCTCAGCAACAACAAATAACCCGGAAGACCGGGGAAAAAAACTGTGGTGGATGACAGACGAATTCTTTCCCTGGTGAAGAAAAACCCCTTCACAACAGTTGGCCAGATCAAGAACACTCTCGAGGAGGAAGGTGTATGTGTGTCAAAGTCAACAATCAAGAGACGACTTCACCAGACTGAATACAGAGGGTTCACCACAAGATGGAAACCATTGGTGAGCCTCAAAAACAGGAAGACCAGATTAGAGTTTGCCAAACATCTAAAAATGCCTTTAAAGTTCTGGAACAACATCCTATGGACAGATGAGACAAAGAGAAGAGTATGGAGAAGGAAAGGAACTGCTCATGATCCAAAACATACCACCTCATCAGTGAAGCATAGTGGTGGTAGTGTCAGGCATGAGCATGTATGGCTGCCAATGGAACTGGTTCCCTTGTATTTATTGATGTGACTGCTGACAAAAGCAGCAGGATGAATTCTGTAGTGTTTCCAGCAATATTATCTGCTCATATTCAGTCAAATGCTTCAGAACTCATTGGACGGCGCTTCAGTGCAGATGGACAGTGACCCGAAGCATACTGCGAAAGCAACCAAAGAGTTTTTCCAAGGCAAATAAGTGGAATGTTATGCAATGGCCAAGTCAACCACCTGACCTGAATCAGATTGAGCGTGCATTTCACTTGATGAAGTCAAAATGCCCCAAGAACAAGCAGGAACTGAAGACAGTTGCAGTAGAGGCCTGGCTGGCAGAGCGTCACCAGGGATGAACCCCAGCGTCTGGTGATGTCTATGCGTTCCAGACTTCAGGCTGTAATTGACTGCAAAGGATTTGCAACCAAGTATTAAAAAGTGAAAGTTTTATTTATGATTGTTTAGTTTGTCCCATTACTTTTAGTCTCTTAAAAAGTGGGAGGCACATATAGAAACTGTTGTAATTCCTACACCGTTCACCTGATTTGGATGTAAATACCCCCAAATTAAAGCTCGAAGTCTGCAGTTTAAGCACATCTTGTTTGTTTCATTTCAAATCCATTGTGGTACATTTACATTACATTATCAAATACAATACATTCAAACTAGCAATACCATCAAACTAGCAATATCATTTCACTATGATATTGTGGAATATGCTAAACTTATATAAACAATTTGTCATTTAAGTGCTGTTGTATTCATATTTGCCTTGTGGTTACCACAGATGAAGGCATAGATTTTGCCTTCATTAAGAAGTGTATTCTAATTTTACTACACAGATTCAAAGGTGTGAATAAACAAAAAGTACATACAGTATAAATGAAACCATTGCTTACCAGTGGTATGCAGAGAGAGATTACATTCAAGATACACAGCTTTAGTGGTTTTCTTAAGCAATTTTCTAAGTAGTTCTAAGAAACCTTGGGTACGACAATGCTTTGCGAGATAATGTTAAGATTTTGTATTTTAATATTACTGTTTCTTATCAGATGGGTTGTTAATATCCTCAATCTTCAAAACTAAAACAAGACTTTAAGATCATCCCTTTTTCTTTACTGTCAAGCCTCAGTAGAGCAACTGCATTAGCTTTACTTGCACAATACATAAATAAACTACATAAACCTAAAGCTCCATTGTTCTCTCTACATTCAAACCAAGATGGTCTTTAACAATCGCAAAGCTAAAACCTTCAAGAACAAAAAAATGTTATACTCAAATGTGACATGAACAAAGTCAACTCATTCCACAAAGATCTATCGGATATTCCGGCACAGTGAGACAAAGCCTGATCAGCAACTCTACATAAAACCTGGCTGTCAAAGCATGATCTCGGTAATGAAATGCCTTAGTCTAAGATGGCTTGGACACATACTACAAATGCCCCCAGACTGGGTCTCCAAAGTGGCTCTCAAAGGGACACCACCAGGAAACGTGGCAGAGCAAATAATACCTTGCTAAGAACGATGGAGGCGGAGTTGCTGGAGATGGGGCGAGGCTCAACTAGCTGCTAAAGACAACCTAGGTGGTGGAACAGCATCGATGCCTTATGCTTTCATCGTCATTAACTGAGACACCATAGTTACATCATTGCAATTATTTACAACCAGTTCAACATGATTTGAATGTATTATTAATGCCAAATATTTCTTTCAACAAAGTGGTGCCTTTTGTACCTTTAAGATATACAACCATGTCAGGATAACCTCCTCTGACCCAGTATTATGGCTTTCATTCTCAACTTCATCCAAAGTCCACACATAGACATCCATTTCCAAGTGTCAGTCAGTAGGCTTCTGTCTCTCCATCACTCTTCCTCTCTCCCACATTTTGTACCGAACTGTTGGTGCCAAAGCCAGCCTAGGATGGCACACATGAGAAAGGCTGCCATCTCCAGAAGGAGAGTCAGATGGCAGTGGGGATTCTTTGTCTACTTCCTTTCTCTCATCTCCTCCTCTTTTGGTTCAGGCTGATGTCCTCACATTTTAATTCCACTGGCAAGAAATGCAAATCATCCCACATGATAATTTCTGTCAAAAGCGGAAGTGACAGCAGTTTGTATGTGTGAGCATGGGTGTTGGCCTAGGCTCATCTGCAAGCATACAGAGATTGCTCACCTGCAATTTCCTTCAACTGTGCATGATAATCAGTTTGCTGAGCATGGGGATCTGGCACAGTGTACAGGTTATTAACGGCTCGAGGTTGTCTGACAGCTGCAGGAGGATGCTTCACTTCTGTGTGATCTGGACCCAACCCCCAGCCTCCTGTGGATTACATCTCCAAAAACCCAGAGGATTGAGTAATACATAATGTGCAGCCAGCTTCTCTAATTAGAGAATGCCACTAACTCTGAGGCTAGTTGATCTCACCTGTGTATTTGTTTTACAGCTAAAAACCCTTTTGTGTGGTGCACTGCGGAGCACAGGGCTATAAAGCATTTCTTCTGCAAATGAAGCAGTCATTTGGAAACTGTGGCAAATGCCCCCTTTCAGACTTACACTTTACAAGAAGGGGGTGGGGGGTCGGCTCAGTTTGCTCCGACACCAGCACACACTCATACGCTCATAAAACTAGGCAATAAAGCTGCTATCCTCTTGAGAGTTGATGTACAGTGCCTGAAAGAGAGCTACTGAGAGTCATATTAAAAGCTTTTTTACCAGTGTCAGAATCTAATTAGTGGTGGTGTGCCACAGCCTACAGTGTGCATGTGTGTGCGGTGTGTGCCTTGTGTGCGGATTCAGCCTGACTAGGCAGGTTTTCTAGCACAAGTCACACACGGCTCACTGCGAATGCTCACCCTCAACATTAAGTTAAGCAATAACATTTGGAAGATATCCATTTAGGGATGGGACTCCAGATGAGTGAGCAAGTTAAACAAGAAGCTGGTGACACAACAGGTGAATCAGATTGAATCCGAGGGGGAGACAGGAATGGGAAAAACAGCATGATGCTTTAGTAAAGGCGTTTTTGCCTCATCTCACAGTGTTTCTGTACAGCCATACTGTCACTGAGGACACTCCGGGTGTAAGAATTGAATTGTGTGTGACTTGCAGCTTTCATTGACTAAAATAAAAAACAGGCAACAATATTAGGAGTGAATTTGTGTTTAGAGATATGTTTGGTTCTGATTCTTAAGTATATAAATGGCAATAATGATCACAAAACATTTCTGGAAAACTTAGCAGTTTTAAACATGATAATTTCAGATTCAGAGAATTTAAAATAAAAATCAATAAGCCCAGTCAAGGCTTTTCCAACCAGCACTTCTCAACAATCATTTAATTTACTCCTTCGTTTCACAATGTATGCATTAGCAACGCATGTTCAGACAAGATAAAATAACAGGTTGGTTGGAACAAACATGCATATACAGTTTGTTCAAACACAGACTCTATCATGCAAATGCAAGCTGATATAAATAAGATAAACCTGTCTACTATGCATACATACATATACACCGTAGCATGTGTAGCAATTACACGCAGTATCAAGGACTTGGGAATATATAATGCATTTATGAACCCAACTGTGCATAAAACTTGGGGGTTATGAGACAACTTCTCAGACTGCAATGAAGCAGATAATGCCGCTTCTATCAATGCGCATATGCATTGTACACTTTCTATCTTCCTCAGACCCTGTGGTCATCATGTTGGTAGATTATTCAAACATTTCCCCTCATCACCCAGCACACCCACTGAGCACAAACTGAGGCATCATTTTCAAAAAAGGACCACGCTTGTGTGAAAAAACAAAGCATCAATGACCAATTCACCAGCAGCTTGGCTGATATTACATCATGCACGACAGGAGCGGGACTTGGCTTGCTGTTTAAAGCTCCAGCACAGAGAGTGGCTTCAAACTGCATCCAAACTTGCAGTGATGGAGAAACAGAGAAAGAAAAAAAAAAGCCTTGTTCACTCACCCGCACCGGTAAAGCTGCAGAGAGGCAGAAGAAGCAGCAAGGAAATCATTGTTGCAGATGAGTATAGATGTCTTCTTTGTTAATAGATGCTGAGGCAAAATTAACAGTTGATACAAAGAGTGTGTGGAGTTTAGGCAATGTAGCTTCCTCCCTCAGTCTGATTGCCTCTTCTTATTTTTCCTTTCTTTCTCTGAATTTGTCTTCAGTCTTCACTGTTAGTATTTCTTTTTCTTCCTGCTCTTGCCGTTCACTTGGCGTGCATCTGGCTTGCTTTACTACTTGCTCGCTTTGACTGTTCTCTTGTTCACTGGCTCCCTCTCTCCTCCCTGCATCTCTCCCTCTATGGTACAGTCAGTGAGGAAAGTGCTTTAGTGGCTGGCTCCTCCCTCTCTCCCTGCCTGCTCATCTGCCTCTCTGCCATTGAGATGGTCTAGACTGAGGCAAAATATATCCTGGATGATCTGCCATGCATTATCACTTAATGGGACAGTAACATAATGTTTAGCAATTTGTACAAATGGACAATAAAATATTTATTCAATTTGTTGACATTGAGAATGAAATTTCCGTGAAGGCAGGGGGCAATATCAGACTATATAGACATTTAATTATATAGAGGTATTAAATGCAGCTTTGTAATTTATCATTCTTATTGGTTTTTGTGTTGTTTTTCCCTCAGACAAAACAAATGATCTACAATATGTATTATGCTCTACTTGTTATAATGCTGACTTAAGATAAATATGTTTTAAATATAAATACACATTTCAATATAAATATGTATTTTATGGTAAATATGTATTATGCTCTACTTGTTTCAATGCTGACGTAGGAGCAGCCAGAAGGAACCTGCCTCAGGTGTATGCTAATCTAGTACATACTGTATGGGGCAAGAGCCCTGTGAAATAGTTTTGAAGATGATCAGTAAAATCTTCAAATCAATTCTGACACGTTCCACAAGGCAGGCATGTGTCACAGTTAATATGGAAACAATTGATATGGTGGTTTCATTTCTCAGCTATGAGATGGATGCATCTGTGACACTGTGACTGCATCTGAGCCAAACAACAAATTTGTCTCCTACAAATTAGGTTTATTCCTCCTAATCTGTCTTGCCAAATATATAATTACTGGAAACATAATTGCTGCCTGGATTATGTTCACCGGCAGCATTATTTTAAGTGGGGGAACTGATACATTCTTATGCCACTGTCACAAACTAAATCGGACTCAGTAGCATTTCCTGTTTTATTTTGAAATGTCTTGTGTATGTTCTAGTTGCCCAGCTTACTTCCGGTCTTTGTTTTGTTTCCCGACAGTTTTCCCTTGTCCTCCAATCACCCGACTGTCTTCCCCTCACCTGTTGGTATTTATAGCTCCACCTTTCTATCCCAGTTGCCAGATTGTCTTGTGCCTTTGTGTCAAGAGCTCCAGCGTTTTGTAGCTCATGTCATACTCTCGTGTTTTTGGAGCTTTGCCTACACCCTTTTGGACTCTGCCTCTGGCTTTGCCTGGCTTTTGGATTTGGTTTTGAAACGTTTTCCTGTTTTTTGGATGTGCCTTTGCCTGCTCCTTATCTGTGCTTTTGCTCCGCTGACTGCTTAACCTGTGTACAACCTTGGACTGTTAAGTAAAGGATTGAATTTGCACTTTATCCTGCTCATTTATCCTGTTTCCTGCTGTAGGGAGAAAGCCCTCTGCTGTATCCAAATTCTGTGTAGCCACCCAGACTGGAGGTGAAGGGGGGGACTGAATAAACACACATCTTCTGACCTTCTCTGAAGTGCAATCAGGCCTAGCACCTCCACAGTAAAAGTGACACCCTGACACATCCCAGGACTGCACTCCAGACCTCCTGACTCTGTGTTGGTGTCACACAAATGAGATTGATTGCAAGCGGCTTTAACTTATCTGATTGGGAAAAACAACATCAAAAGAACTATCCTATCTGGGGACAAAGAGTGTTAATCTTTCTCCACACACATACTGAATCCCCTCACCCACTGGAAGATAAAAAGACACTTAGCAGATGCAACCCAAATCATGGAAATCCTGAGGGAGTGATCTGGGATAAGTGTCAAGCAAGCTGGGAATCCTTGAAAGTTGATAATAAAGTTGAACCATGATGTAATAATGTACCTAATGCATAGCTTTCCTTTTTTTTTAAATGATTGATCCAACTCTGATGATTATAACATGAAATTTGGGATAGTTAGAATGTTCCAGTTTAATGCCATGTTTTACCATGGAACCACAGTGCCACCTATTGGTCATAGTTGTACAACTTTATTCTTTATTGGCTTATTAATCACAAATAGGTTGAGAATCAAATTAACTGTGGAAACATGTGCTATTGTATTAACAGCATTGATATGTACTCTTATAGTTAAATAGGAAATTATCATTTTGATGCGATTAGCAATAAGTAATTATTAGTAGTAAGTAAACTACAGATTTATTAAATGATTTAATGCAAACCCTGTTCCAGTATGTGTTGTGATCGCTATTAATGGGATTATAGTCCAAGTTTTATTTTGACAAGTTTAGAATTAAGAAGAAGTTAACAGAGCCGCAATCCGACTCCAGCTGCCGTCTACAACCCGGAACCGCCACACAAAGCGGTTGCCTGCCGGCTGTCAAAGCAGTTCCTGCGACAGTGTTTGCCACCTAAGACAAACAGAACATTGCTGTTTGAGTCAGCTCCCTCCGCCACCACCATATTCCAGTGGGCGACACCTTGCTGGGAGGCCGTGAAGTGAAACTGGAGCCAAAGCAACAGTTCGGGTCTTGTTGCCAGACGACTGCATCGGAACCAATTGGCAAAAGTAGGCAAAATATAATCTGCTGCTGTGATACGAGTGGATGTCGGATAGGGCTCCACTTGATAAATTAATCCAGAGAGAAATAGCTTAATGGTTTACATATATCTCCATTACTATAACCAGACTATTAATTCTAGTCAAACCATCTGTCTTACCATCTGTATGTTTGTGTACTTGTGCAATATCTCATATCATTATGCAGTATCATGTATGTTAACTCTAATAACCCTTTTTTATAAATAAAATATTCCATCTATCAAGTTTTGTCTGTTGATGGTTCTTCATAGCAGAGATCAAGGATCATTGTGTTGAGAGTTTACCCTCCTGCAATAAGACTAATCAATTTATGTTTTTTTTGTTTGTTTTTTCAAATGAAGGTGGTGTCCCGTATTTAAAAATATAATTAACGTAGTTCCACTACACTGCGATTGGGTCTAGTCTAGTGTGTGCGTCATTACAACCACACAGAAGTCGTAGGGAGGTGGATGGTTTCACCAAGAATTACTCCTGAAGAGAGTGTGAGATGGTGTATAATATTTCATGTCATAAAACCGCCAACAGCCATAACATGACCACCTGCCTAATATTGTGTCACCAAAACAGCCCTGACCCTTCAAGGCCTGGACTACACTAGACCTCTGACGGAGTGATATGGTATCTGGCACTGTGTGTTCTGACACCTTTGTATCAGCTACAGCTACAGTAGCTCTTCTGTTGGATCGGACCACACAGGTTAGACTCTGCTCCCCATGCTCATCAATGAGCCTTGACTGCCCATGAGTCTGTCGCTGGTTTTACTGATTTTCCTTCCTTGGACCTCTTTTGGTAGGTACTGACCATTGTAGACTGGTAACACCCCAGTAGAGCTGCAGTTTTGGAGATGCTCTTACCCAGTCGTCTATCCATCATAGTTGTCTATCCATTTTCTGCTGGTGACTCGGTTACGACACCTCTGGGCTCTCCTAAAGTTTGATTGCCAACATTAAGTTGATTAAATGCTTTTACTTGTGTAGCCAAGTGGGAAAATGTGACTACAATTATTTACACCACCAGAGGGCACTGTCTTAGTTTGGGTATTCCCCTGCTAATACAAAGGATATTGGGAACAGTTCAGAGAGTGACCCGAGAAGGGAAAGCCATCTTGTTTTGCAACGATGTGGACATGCGCTATTTTCTCTGGGTGTTTTCAGCAGTTTTTTAAGCTAAATATCCTGCAAAATGTGACTGTTAGCATGACATATAACGACAGATAATCAAGTGTTTGATGGTGATTTGCAGCCAAACAAGGCAGAGACACTGATAACAACAAACGTTGAGCACAATTTACCATTATATGTAGCTGACCATGCTGGACCATT
The DNA here is from genome assembly GCA_036023655.1 of Nannoperca australis. Classification (NCBI taxonomy): domain Eukaryota; kingdom Metazoa; phylum Chordata; class Actinopteri; order Centrarchiformes; family Percichthyidae; genus Nannoperca; species Nannoperca australis. The sequence goes on from JAVQJD010039860.1 coordinate 8,943, forward strand.
ATTTAAAATGATGTTCACTGATAGCCAAACTGCCAAGCAATACTGTTCAGCTGTACATTTTTTTCAGCAGAAGATGGGTGATCAGTCCAATAAGTAAGTATTCCAAGACTTTCTTCAACGTTGGCATAACATTGAGATCTGTGATTTCTTTTGTGGGTTTCCACCCAGTTTTCACATGTAAATTTAACAATGGCTCAGCTGATTATCTCTCTATCTTCATAATCTTATGAATGCGATAGGATTGTGTTGTGAGAGAGATCTTGACACACCGCGCTTCATGCAAAGCAATGAAGACATTGTGAGTTCAAGTTTTTTGCTGAAAATGACATCACTTTATTAATTCAGTGCAGCAAGGGAATGCCTAGGACTATCCGTTTTGTTTTGATCGCTGAATCATGTCTTACTTTACAAAGCATCTTTGATAAAACTACAATACTGAAACAATGAATTAAACAATAGAAGTGTTGCTACTTTTCATTTAACTCACTCGGGTGAAATTGAAGCGTTATAGTTAAAGTCAGCTCCATATTTGAGCAAGTGTCATAGCTCAACTCGGACAGGGGATACGGAATCTGGCAGGGAGACTTAACTTGGAACGAAACCTGGAGCAACAGGTAGCTCCTCTTCACTAGCATTAGCAATGCTAACACTAGCGCGAGCAGAAGCAGCTGCTTCATACTGTTCTTCATTGACATTAGTGTCGTCACCAGCCGCAGTGAAAAAGGTTGTCACCAAAACCGTCTGCTTTCCTCCTGCTTCCTCCTTTTTTCAGCTCTGCTAGGGTAGTTTCGCTTCATTTTCTAACAGTCTGTACACTGTAGAGGGGACTGAGGGCAGGTGGGCTGACACTTAAAGACTGACTTAAATTGAGCATTCTGATGCCATTTTACAGTGTGGTAAACATAATTAATTACCAAAACAAAAAAATACATCTTAACCATAAGTTTATGATGCGTTTAATGGGGCCCTTGGTAACTTGGGGTCTAAGGCAATTGCCGACCTTTGCCCAATGGTAAAGTCCGCCTCTGACCGCATGCAACTGAAAAGAACCTGGAAAAGGGATCATATTTTTCCAGTATTAGCTTCTCTACACTGGCTCCCTGTAAAATCCAGGATAGCATTTATAATCCTTTTCCTCACCTTCAAAGCGCTTAATGGTCAGGCACCATCATATCTCAAAGAGCTCATAGTACCATATCAACCTACTAGAACACTGTGCTCTCAGAATGCAGGGTTCCTTGTAGTTTCTAGAGTCTCTAAAAGTAGAATGGGAGCCAGAACCTTCAGCTATCAAGCTCCTCTTATGTGGAACCAGCTTCCAGTTTTTTTGTGGGAGGCAGACACCCTCCTCACATTTAAGAGTAGGCTTAAGACGTTCCTCTTTAAGGGGTGCCTCAGGGTTCACCTCAGTCAGGTATCAGTTATGCTGCTATAGGCCTAGACTGCCGGGAAACTTCATGAATGCACTGAGCTCCTCTGTCTTCCACCCCCTCTCCATTTGTACACACTCATATCTCATTAATGCTTGTTACTAATTCAACTTATTCCCCTAGCTGTT
>JAVQJD010039864.1:0-10626 GCA_036023655.1 Nannoperca australis
TGTGTGTGTGTGTGTGTGTGTGTGTGTGTGTGTGTGTGTGTGTGTGTGTGTGTGTGTGTGTGTGTGTGTGTGTGTGTGTGTGTGTGTGTGTGTGTGTGTGTGTGTGTGTGTGTGTGAAGGTGCCGGAGGCAGCTGAGAAAAACCATGTTCTACCCAGAATACGTTGACATGGAGACGGAAGTTCTTGGAGTGATGATGGAAGAAGAAATGAGGAAATTCCTTGATGAGGAACTACCGTGTCACGTAGTTGCTGCTATTAGTACCATGTGTAAGTAGCTTTCATTCATTAAATCCTTCCTTAAATTTTCTTAAGCAGCATTAGAGAACTAAAAACAGCACTGATATCACCTTATATAGTTACACATGCTAATGTTGCTCACATTAGCATTATAGAAATATTGACAAGTTCAGTTTGAAGGTTTCATATTTCATGTTCTAGTTAAGTGTCAGCTCAATGCCAATGGTTTCATTCTGTCCACCCATCAGGCCAGCTTTCAGATCTCGAGGAGGAGGAGCAGGAGGAGAATGAGGAAGAGGCCGTGGAGGAGGAGGAGGAGGAGGAGGACGACGACGACGACGACCTGGATGACAGCAGCGTGGAGGAAATGAGGAGTGAGGGGGAGGAGGAAGAGGAGGATGAGGACGAGGAAGACGAAGAGGAAGGACATGACCAGAGTGAGCTGGGCGATGATGTTTATAGCCCAGGGGAGGAGGACGAGGACGAGGAAGAAGAGGACGAGGACGAGGATGAAGAAGAGGCCGACGTGGAAGAGAGAGGAGTTTAACAGAGTACTTGATTTGTAAATATATATTTTTCGACCTATTGAAGCACTTTAATCTGTAACTGCGGGTGAGTGCAACAGATGTTAACATTTTAAACATCTGTTTTAGTGTTGCACCCATCTTCTCTTTGAATGTATGCAATCAGATTTGTGTCAATATAATCAAACAAAACAACAAATATCAAAGAAAAATAAGAAGTGTAGCGAGAATAAAACTCACTGAAGCCTAAAAAACGTCATCTCAAAAGTAAAACGTAGAACTTGCAAACCCATTATTTGTGTAATCGTGACAAGAAGTCAGATTTAGTTTGATTATATTGACAAATCCGATTCCATAGACTGTCCCACGTACAGAGAACTCGAGCAGCTACCACATTTTGCCTCAAACCCTGAGATGACGTACTGGATGATAACTGATTTAAAGGTAACTGCACTGAGAATCTGCAAGTGTGAATATCATGCTAAACCTGTGTTGCATATTGCTCAAATGAATGAAGGTCCTTTATATATAAGCCTTTTGCTGTATGTGTACACACACGGGTGTGAATGTATGACGGCAGAATGTGGCTGGGAGGAAATCACTTCACAGTGAATTTGGCAAAAACAAAACCCTGCATGCCTGTGATGCAACATTTTCTACCACTTTGCTAAACATTTTACAAAATGTGAGGAATTTGCCAAAACAGTATTGACAGATTTGATCTAATTTGTTTTGAGGTCTGTCACCTGTTCACCTGAATTTTTGATACAAAAGGTGCTAAGCGGAGAGGGATTCTGAAAGCTTATGAATAATAATCCTTAAATGTTCCAAGCATAGAAAATAGAAAATGTTTGAATCCCTTGAGTTTCCCAGTTTTCCATCACCATAGAAAGCCTTTTTGATCAGCATCTTTGTGAACAGGCCAAGATTTTGGCAACATGTTTGACCCGAAGGACAGCGAACACGCAGGGCTGCTAACAACCTACTTGAACGAGTCCTGCATGTTTGGATTGTTGTGATTGTTTCAGTTGAACATTGCAAGCCAAAGAGTAAGGATGTGCATATGTGTGTGCATGGATACTTTAAGAATTTGGTTTGCTTGGCATGATGTTAGAACAAAAAAGCAATGTGTTAATAACAGTTTACATAGGCTACCGGATAACTTTGCCTTTCATAGTTGCGCTTTAAAGTAGTTAATGCATTAAAAAAAATTTAAATGACATGTTCCTATGCACAGTTCAATGAGTTCATACATTATTCTCTGAATATGAGTTTCAGGTGATGGGACATTTTGCACTTTACTACAATAAAAGCTCTGTTAGGCCTGAAATGTTTGAATGTTACAAGCTGATTTTTATTTTGATACGGGTGATTTTGTGAGGGGCCAAACTAAAATAATGAACACATAACAATAAAGCCTGTTGACATGTGCATTGTTGTGTAGTTGTCTTTTGCAAATATGAGAAATGCAAGTGTGTATGATTTAAGTTCAGTTAGATTTGGTCTGCAGGATGGAGAGAGGGAGAGTGAAAAATAATTAAATACAAGTTGGAAAAGACTTGGTTACCTGTCTAAAATACCATATCACTTCACCTTTACTGAAATGGCTGAAAGAATCAGATGTCAGTGATTTAGGAATAGAATTGAACAGTAGCAGTGACACAGTACTAATTCAGAATAAAGAGAGAGAAAAGACAAGAGAAAGAAATAGTGAGATAAACAACTTAACCCTTGTTAACCCTCTGGAGGAGACACTGAGTCAACATGACCCCGAGGGCAGCACCATACACCATAAGGCATAGTAAAAATGAATGGATTTTAACGTGTAAAAGATGGGTTTTAATAATCAAAACTACATTTTCACTGGGCCAACAGCAGCGTGTTCTCTTATATTCACTATATTTGAACACAGAAATACATTACACACAAATAAATCGAGAGAAAGCTCGAATGTGATTCATGGCAAACCGTGATTCCCGGCCCGGAACCTTTGTTCTCCCGGCGCGTTCAAGCTACGGACCCAAAAGAGGACGGACAAGCTTCCTGTCAGTACTTCCGGGATTAGTAAAGGCAGCAGGCAGCGCGTGTGTTAATGTTTTGTTTTGTATTTAAATGTAGTTACATGTAACTGACGCAGCGCAACACGCAGCGAGTGTTTGAGAGTCAGAGTTATGAATCCTGTCTTCAGAAAGGTAATTTCAGTTTTCTCTCCGCAGCAGGTTTACTTTCTTCTCAGAGGTCATACAGCAGTGAACACTCCTGACAGTAACATCAGACACAGCTAAACCTTTATCGGATCTTATCGCTGCTTTGTCAGTGTTTGTTTCGTGTGCATAACTGAATTTACGACTACATTTGTTTTTGTGATTAGTTGTAATTCTTAGCTTAAGCTTAAGTTTAAACCTTTAACTTAACTAACTAATAAGCAGCATCCCCATCAGGAATCATGGCACAGGTACTCATGATAATCCAACATTTCTACCATCGTGTGTGTGGACGTAGATCGTTGACAGGAGGTAGTGTCAAATAAAACGCCCCGTAATTGTAGTCTGAATTATGAGTAAATGTTATTCTGTGCATAGAAAATAAAATGTCACTCCACATTTAACCACCTTTCTTATCATGTATGTGTTGTTATGGTATAGTCGATATCAGCCAATATCAAATGTATGTGTGTGCTGCGTTAGAGATCTGGTGAAACGTACTGTGTCTTTAAAACTAGTAATATGTTACTAGAATATTCACGTGCTCTTTTATTTTGTCCAGTTGCAGGTTTCTGCCATACAGCAGGCATTAGTGTTAAATCAAGCACTGACGTTATGTCGGTAAGTGTTTGCATTGCTTTTTTAAACTTCTCATCCCTCATGTTGGCCTAACTGAACACTATATTGTAAGGATGTGAACAACAACCACACAAGCTTAGATTAACTTAAAACCTAAAAGATTTGATTATGACTTGGGTTTCATTTACATTAAATTTACATTACAGGTTTCATTTTCACAGTTGTGGCCACAAGTTGTGGTAAACTGGAACTATCCTATAAGTTCACTTGTAATTTAGCTAAAGTGACCTTGGTGGTATGAATTCTCTCTTGCTAATACTGTTTCTGAGTAATACTTATGTTGTTGTATTTTAAGGGCCACACCATCCATCCAGCGTCCCGTTTGGGGTAAGTACTTAAAGACTGCTATGAATAAAGCACTGGTCCTTTGAATGTAAGATACTGTGTGAAAATGTTTCTTCCTCTTCATCCACAGCTTCTTTAATCGACCGACAATACAAAACCATGCCAACCCACGGGATCGGCAAGTGGAGGCATCTTTTACTTCGAGTGGCGGTAAGACTTACAAATATGCATGAAGGTATATAAATGGCTGTGTTAGTCGTTACTTTAGACACATCTTATGGGGGAAAAACGAATAGATTCATGACTTTGTGCCATTTTATTTCTTGATGATGATGATGATGATACCTCATCTTAAAAACACAACCCATATAGCCCCCATGTACCTTTTTGTCTAATCTGGACAAATCGTATAAAATTACAGATTTTAGTGACACTGAAAATGGCTGTTTTATGAATTCTTTTAGCCAAAGAAAAAGAAAGACCGACACCAGATGAAGAAGATCATAGCAGCGACGGAGAGATCGCACGGGACTCTGAACGTCAAGGTGTCGGGCTATGACATGACGCTGGTGGAACATTACTCCCAGTACATCCACAACACCTGCAACCGGCTGGGCATCGTGGTGGCAGAAAGGTGAGGACATTTACGAAGACGTTACTGTATGTGAGGTTTTTTTTAACCAATGGTTAAACGATTACTACATGGGCACGCACCACCCAGTAAAATACTTCCACACACAAAGGTGAATCAAGTAGAAATGAAAAACTGAATTCTTGATGATCTTGTTAACCGCCGTTTTTCCACATGCAGCTTTGCTTTGCCAACCAAGAGCACGGAGGTGATGCTAATGCAGGAGCAAGGCACCAAGATGCACGTCGACGCCATCCTAAAGACTCACGAGCGAGTTGTGCAGGTGAAACGTGTCTCCTTCACGTCTCCTTCTCATGCTTTGTTGGTTTCCTGAGGACTCTTCCAGGCCTGACTGATTTGTCTGTGTGTCTAGTTGAGGAGCCTGAAAGCCACACTGTGCCCCGTTTTCATGGACGTTGTGTTGAGGAATCAGCCAGAGGGAGTTCAGCTCTCTGTGCAGGAGGTGAGTTAACGTGACGACAAGCACGTTTTGAATCCGAGTTCGGTTAATTTAGATTGCTGGTCAGTTAGTTGCATTGCTGGACAATCCTTTTTTTATTAATTTTTTTATGCAAAAGTATGTTAGGAAGGAATCTTTTAAAGAAAAAATAAATTAATACAGCAAGCAGAACCTGTTTGAATGTTCATACGATAGTTGGAAGAACTGTGAATCTGTCCTTTAACTGGAACTAAAGAGGCCAAACCTAAACCATGGAAAAACAGGCGTAGACCAATTGGTGTGTCCGCATACTTTTCTCCATATAGTGTATATGAATAAAACACATATTCATTATGAAAGGTCTGAGTGTTTTAACAGAAGTCTACATATAAAGCTATAAACCAAAAATCCCATGTTACCAGGAGCAACGTCTGTCCTGGTAAAGTTGATCAGAACTGAACGATTCAGCAGCTTTAAAGTAAAACAGGTCTATCGTCTCATCGTGTTTATGAAAGCAATGATCTTCCACCTCTCCCCTCCATGTTTTTCCCTCTCAGCACACCGAGGCTGATTACCAGGCGCGCTTCAAGGTCCGCCCTGATCTGGAGGGGCTCATCGCTCAGATAAACCAGTAGACGCTGCGCCTCGTCCGCAGGAAACACCCGCTTCATTTAGTTTATTTATTCCTCAGTTGCATTGAAATAACTGTACACATTCATATGTGAGTGGAAAATAAAACCCTGTTTTTTTTGGTCATGTCTTTTTTTTATTGTAAATGTTGTGCACAATAATTACATTATTACATTTAAATGTTTGAGGTTTTAGAGTACAGGCTGAGAAAGCAGAGACCAAGATTGGAAACTAAGACGACTAAGGCTTGTATTGGGCTGTGTGAAGCTGGCCGTCTTCCTCGTTTATCATCTCTGACCTTCACCGAGACCCCTCGAGATCAGATATGAGACGCCTCAGGTTCTTCATCCCCTTCAGGATTTCGTACAGAGCGTCTTTGGCTCCTCTGCCTGCCGAAGTCACATTTGTTCCTGTGTGGGTTGTTTAGCTCTCACTTCGTCGTAGGTCTCATCCGAGATCACGCCCCTGCCCTTGAGCTCGTCCAGGACGGCTGCTGTGTCCTTCACGCTATCAATCAGCTTTCCGATGGTGATCCACGAAATGCTGATCTGAGGCAGAAAAACAATGGACACGACACACCAGTGAACACTAGAAGTTGTGGTCGATGCTGTGGTGTATTTTAAAAAGTGGGACGCTACTCGTGACTCAAACTTTAATTGTTAAACTAGTAATGACAAATATCTCACCTTGTTCACAGTTAATGCTGTTGTTCTGGTAGTCGTCTGGAAAAAAAACAAAAAGCTCATGTGACATTTACAAGATAAAGTAGCTATGGTGCAACCAAGCTTACAACATTTATGCTACAGTTGTGAATTACTATTGTAAAGTAGTAACTAAATATTAAATTATTCTTAAATTAGAGTAAGTTACCTGTGTTACTGTTTTCTGCAGTTCTTGTCCTGATTCTAAAGGCTACAGGACCTTTGATGGTAAATCCAAGGTAAAAGGAAACGTTGCGATTTTTCCAGAGGCTGTTTTTCAAGTGTGCATCCACCTCAATCGCTGTGCTGCCGATAGTTGCAGAGACTTTGTAGTTTTGTACCATCCCATCAACTTGGAGAAGGCGTGCTTGGACCATGGGAGCTTGAAAAATCCTGTCATTGCTCCAGTTGTTGCTCCAATCCTCTACTGTTTCTTTATTTTGCTCAAGAAACAATCCCTCGAGGACCTTCCTGTGAACTATTCTGTTCAGACCGTGACCTTTTCCAATGAAAAACAGAGGACGAAGGTACCTTGATCCAAAGTGTGTCTTATATGTGTTTTCATAAGAGCGGTGCATACGCTGAATTAATTCACTGAGGTCATAGACAGGTTTGTCTTCACTGTGTGTAGGCCAGAACAAGAGGAGGGCCAACATGTGGAGCTCAGGTGCATCTTTGGGGCGCAGGGGCATTTTCTGTCTAAATGCAGTAAGAATTTCCCAAGATTTAGGAATTGATCCCATATTTATTAACATGATGTGGGCGAAGATGTAGTTGGCCAGAGCTGTTGTCGAGTTTTCGCGATGGCTGATTTCTCCCCACCATGTAGTTATTTCTTTAAGCTCTGATTCAGTGGATTCTCTGTCAAGACATGAAAGTACTCCAGCAGAGGTGTCCGCCAGGTTTTGTTTGAGCTTCTGGATGAAAGTATCACATTTTTGTTTAACAGGTTTTGGTGGGGAGTCTCCGACATACTTCCTGTAGCAGTCTGAGGTTTCTTTAGAAATGTACGTTTCGTCGTCTTTCTTCATGTCAGGCTTTGAGTAAGTCAGATATTCATCAAAAAATGCACATTTTCTCTCGACCTCGTCTCTGAGGCTGTTTATTAGATAGTTATGTTTGAAGAGTTTGCTGTCTCCAAGTAATTCCAGGACAGAGCACATGGGCACATTCTTGGTGAGAACTCCTTTCCAAGTTTTGTTCTGACTGACGAGCAGGTCATACACAAGGTTGCAAACCTGCAGGTAACCAAACTGCCCTCTGGTGTTGAAAACACGCGAGACTTTGTTCTGGCCATCCTTCATGTCTGTCCCATGCTCGTTTTCAGCAAGTCGTTCTTCATCTTTGAAAGCTCGAATGGCCTTTTTGGCAAGTTGCAAAATTTCACTTGGTTTCTTCCCTTGGCCTTGGTTCCTATGCACTTTGGCCAAATGGTTCTTATACACTTGGCCCAGTGTATCAGCAACAAAGGAACTTTGGGGATCTCTTTGCTTCGCTCTCTTTGCCCACATTTCTGCCTGATTGTAGTCCTTTATTTCTATGTAATAAAAACGAGCGAGTGCTTGCGGGAAAAAAGCATTTTGATCAAATTGGTTTGACGCCACCTTTAAAATGGATGCACTCTGGATTTCACCCTCAATCTTTTTAACATCGAGAATCAGTCTGGAAAACAGTTCTTGGCTCTCCTTCATCTCGGTACTGTTGCTGGAGTTCTCTTCTTTTTTCTTTTCTCTTTTGGTCAGCATGTCTTTGACAAAACCAAGCACAGACGGAGGAACCTCTTCTCTGCACAAACGGGTCAAGAAGTTTCTTGCTGTGTCACTTCGGGTCACACCTGCCTCGGCCATCAGCTCAGTACAACACTGTGCTATCATACGGTGAGCCATGCGGACCTTCTTTTCAGACCATATGTCTTGTTGGAAGGTAATGATGAGGTCACTAAAGGGCTTCATTCTGTCCTCCAGTGAAAAGTCTCCATGGATGTCTTCATCATGCTTGAAGAAGTCCAGGCACTGAGACTCCAGGAGATACGAGCCTGGTACATAAGTGTTCAGCAGGGACAGGAAGGCAGCCAGCTGGGTCTTCTGTGGTCTGTTTGATCTCCGAACTGTGCTGAATACTTTGCACACTTGTTTGACGTAAGCTTTAGAGAAATTTGTTTGCATTATGTTAAACCCGTGGAACTGTTTGTATTCATCTCTGTACTTTCTGCTAAGCTCTTTCTGTTTCTCATTGAATTTTTGCTTCTCTGTGTCAGAAAGTTCTTCTTGTAGGAAGACATGGTCATTCTGTAGAACCACATCTGTTCTAATACAGCTGAGGAAAATCACCACAGGCATATGGGTGACGATCTTCTGTTCAGAGACGATCTTCACAATGCTTTCTTCCAGATGTTCCAGAATCTGCTCATCATTCAGTAACAGCAGCACAATGTTCTGGTGGCCTCGACCGCCTGCTGTGAAAAGGTCGACCACCTCCTGTGCAACACTTGTGATGTCGGAGGTGGAGCCGGTTAAAACGGCGCTCCTGAAGGTTTTCCTCAAGTCCCACAACACCTGCATGGCCAAGGTGGTCCCCCCACATCCTGGCTGGTGGAACAGTTTAACGGTTGATATCCCAAAGACTTTCCTTTTTTGTCTAATTTGTGTCACAAGTGTGTCATATCCATCTCGTTTAATGAAATGAGTTCCAGTGCCACCTGACACGACCTGTTCACTAACATGAAAGTTTAACCAATCGGGTGGGGACCCTCTGTAAAAGCTTTTCTCCGTCTGCTTAACAACTTCTGGATCTATGATTTCTCCTTCAAACTGATTTCCATAGACAACATCCAGTTGTGAGAAGGAATCTATGAAATCACTTCCTACGTAAATTTCCCCCCCTTTGGCAGTGGACAGGGCTGGACTGTTCGCCATCTTGAACTTTCACTTTCTTGTACCTTAATGAACGTAAACAAACAAATAAAACAAGAACAACAAAGGTTTAGATTTATGATTTTACATACAAACAGATTACATTTAGTGAAATGACCCTCACCTCGACCAGCTGTGAGATCTGATCACATGTAAATGAGTCATTAATAGTAATCCAGCAGTATGACACTGAAAGGGACCACTGTGCTGCCTAATGAGTCGTTTTACTTTTACAGATGAGTGCATTTCACTGCTTTCTTATGGAGCTAAATTAAGGTCATAAGTTTTGTTCATTCGGAAAAAAAATCTGAATCTGAAAGTTCAAGTTTGGATGTTGAAGTCTGAAAAATGTAGTGATGTATTCAAAATAAAAAGTGTATGAAAGTTTTTTCGGTTTGAATATAATTTGGATTCAGCTCTAGAATGTTTTTTTTCACTTTCATAAATATTTTGATATTTGAGTTGTTTTTTTTTTTTTGGTTCAGATTTTATGTTTTCACATTAAAAAACTTTTTTTTCACCTTTACATTTTTTTTTTCAGATTATGTCTTTTTGTTTCACTTTCAGATCTTTTTCTTTTAGTTCAGATTTCTGACCCTGAGCTGGCGTGGGGGGGGTGGCTTCAACTGAGAGGGGCGTGGAAGAATGACTGACAGCATGAACAGTAGGAAACTGTAGTTATTGGGAGACGTATGACTCCACACTTTCTACACACTACATTCGCGTGATTGGCAGTTACACAACTGATGCCAGTGACAAAGCTCCGTTTAACAACCTGTTTTACAGCATCGGGCACCGATCATAGTGTAAGAGCAATACACTTTGCCAAATTGTGCATTTGAACAACCACACTTTTATTTCAGATTTTTCCCACTCTCACATAGCGTCTGTGAACGCAGCATAATAGGATGGCGTCTGCTCTGCCAGGTCAACCTGCTGCTCCAGTGCGCAAGTAAGTTACCTATTTTAGAACAGATGCTCTGGCAAATAAGTCTAAATAATGTGGCTGTGCCATTTTTGTAACATGGGGCCACACATGGAGGAGGAAATGGGGTTTTAGGTGGAAGTTACGCACAGGGCTAGCGTTAACTGGCGTTGTGCTTATTGCTCGTTAGTGCCCATGATCTTGGACTCCTCACAGTGTCGAGCTCACATTTTTGCCGTTAATTTGCATTGTCTTCGTTAACATCTGTTTGCCAGAATGTTGACTATAATTGGACAGTTGCTGCAGCGGCACAGAGTCTGATAGATGCTCACGCAGAACCTCTCTGTTTGTATTCTGATTTATACCGGCTGATGATGGTCAGCTGAGGCCGCTCTGCTTAACCCAGTGCAAGTTTAGGAAGTGCATCATTGGATACATTACTAAGTCGCACACAGCTCACACAACACAGATAACTGGCAATTCAGGTATAACACTAAC
>JAVQJD010039869.1:0-17306 GCA_036023655.1 Nannoperca australis
ATAACCCCCCCCCCAAAAAAAAATTTATATAATTATATACATAATTATATATATAATTATGTATATAATTATATAAATTTTTTTTTGGGGGGGGGGTTATAGTTGTAGTAAATCTACTGTCTGTTCCACACTCCAGAGCAGAAGGTGGCGGTAATGCACCATTAAGCTGGATGCCAACTGCCGTTAAACAACAAAAAGAAGAAGTAACTCTATACTAAGTGTGTGAACACGTTAGAAATAGTTATCCTGTGTTACTGTTGTAACTATGGAAGACAGTTTTGTGTTTTATTGTGATTTTCAAAGAGTTGTTAGCTAATTTATTCAATGTGTAAGCTAGCTGCTGGAGACCTTGTGGTGCCGCCGTGGAGTCCGAATACTATGTTTATCATTTAAGCTAGTCACTGTTACGTTCACATGTTTTTACTGTCAGGTTCAAGTGTCTGTTTCCACTGTAAGAGCCTAGTTCATGTCAGTTAAGTTTGTACATGTAAAAAGATCATTTAAATAATTAGAGGAAGTAACAAATATAAACAAGTCATGTGGTTTAGTTCACAATGTATAACTGTGGTCCTGAGATTGAGTGTTTTGTTTGCATTTTCGAAATGTTTCTCAATGCAGACAAGTGAAGACGAGAGCTGCGTTATTGTCTTTTCATCTTTCGTTACTATTTCCCCTGTTTAAGGGTACAACATAAACAACTGTGGGATTAGCAGAAGTCAGGACGGAACAGGAGAGAACTAAAAGTGCTTAAACAGATCTAGTATACACTCAAATGTATAGCAGATAATTAGCCGCTAAAGTGAAGAAAATATCCGAATTAACTGGTATTAGCTAGTGCAGCAACGTTTGCTATCAGCAGCAAAGAAGCACTGACAACCGAATATGAGACATTATATTCACCTCAGCACAGACATCTAAGATCCATAAGAATGGACCATTTAGCAGCTAAAGAGACAGATATTTAACTTATGAGTTGGTAGAGTCCAAAAACAGAGCTAACAGAGAGGGATTACTGGACTTACGTTCATCAGGTGACAAACACCACTTCAAATGAATAATAATGTCTCTCTGTAAGTGCTGGATGTAGAAATAAGCAACTGTTGCTAACATGTTATATCAATGTTCAAACTTTTTTCTGCTGATTTGAGTTATTTACCATTGATGAAGGTTGTACATCAGTGTTCATCAATTACATTTGTCTAAGGCCCAGAAGCAGACAATTCGGGGGCCAGACTTTCAAATGTATAGATCATGCCATTAATTGAAAGTTGTTAGTTTGTCCCTATTCTTGTGTGAAAATATGACACAAGCAGCATTCCATACATAAAAGAACACATACTCAGCATCACAGTAGAAATTAAACAGGTGGTACATGTATTGTTTGTGTGAAAACTGGTTTTGTTTCCATTAAAGCCCTAAAGATTAGATTTTTAGAGAGTCTGCAACCACTCTCTGCCTCTCAGTTTGCAGCTGACAGGTCTGGTTATTATAGAGATGCTCAGTACCTTTTGTTCCCGTTTGATGGTGCTTCAGCCTTCAGTTTTTTCAGCCAGCTAAATGTGTAATGCATTTACATAACATAATTACATAACCTTTTGTGTTAACATATGTACTGTAAATGTAATAGAAATTGAAATTCTGGACTGGTTTTGGATGTTTTATTACTTAACTACATGACTACTTACCCGTTTCTAGGAAGGAAATAATTTCAGTGCACTTACAATAGGTAATTGATCACACTTGGTGCAGTAGCCAAAACCTGTGAAACCTATGCAAAACCACCTTCTACTTCTCTGTCTGCTGTCTCATATCACTACACTAAGCCCCTTGTGGGATATTTTGTTGTGCAATCAACATGGTCAGGTCAGAGAGGTCAAGTAAGCCATAATAAAGCAGTCAATCAACATTAGTATTATGCAACAATGAATCATACTGATGATGATTAGGTTACCAGGTTCTGTCATAATTATATGTTACAGATGTACAGTATGTACTATCATTCTGGATTATTAAAGTCTTACTTTTTTTTTTTTTGCACAGTGGACCCTTAGAAATCAGACAGAGAACTGTCCTGAATTGACCTCATAACTGAGGGAAGGCAGCCTTGAGAACAGACCTTCAGTTGATACAATCGTTAACTGGTTGAGCAGAAATGTATCAAAAGAACAAACAATTGTTTCGATCCCAAACCAGTGGAAAAACATATTAGAATGAGTTCAAGGTCAGCGGGTGGTTCCAAAAACAAGGACCACAGAAGGACGAGTAAAGAAAGGCTGTACTTGTTGATCTATCAATAAACTATTCATATTTTAACTTTTTCGATGCGGTTCGATTATTTTTCGTATTGAAGTGTACTCAGTGTGGTGAAGATCCTGAAGACATTTGGCCAAACTTTGGGATTTTCCCTCCACACCTTCCCACCAAACCCACAACTTCAAACGGCAGCAGAAGGACTCGGTTAACCTGAGAAACCTCATATGGTAATAGTAAACCAGCATTTATTAACAGGGAAATGAATTTCTCCCAACAAATTAACTGCAATCAGTAAAGCTGCTCTCTGGGCTATATAAAATTGTGCCATATATATATAGAGAGAGAATAATATTGGAAACTGACTTTTGAGGGAATGGAGAGCTGGAGAGTCAAAAATGGAGGAGGCCTTCGCAGCTTATTGTACAGCGGTTAGTGGAGGGATGCGCTCTCTTCTTGTCTCATTATTTAACCCTCCTCTGTTAGAATAATGCTCCTATAAACAGGTATGGTTTGCAGTAAAAAGACAAGTCGATGGTACAAATACGTCTTTTGAAAAAGATTGTGTGAATTTATTGCCCCATTGGTGACCGATCTAGCTAGCTTGGTAAGTGAGCTAGCCAGCTAGCTAGCTAGCTCGGAGAGCTTTCTTCACTTTCAAAAACTCTTACTTGAAAGTAGTTATTTACAGTCCTGGATGTCCTGAAATGGCAGGGGGAAGTAAACGGCACGATACAGAGAACTGCTCATGGATGATTAGTGTGTTAGCAGTTAGTTCCTACATCACCAAGCTTCAACAACCAAATATTTTAAAAGGAGGCACGGATGAGCTTCACTCTGCCATTTAGTGCTGTAAAGGTATTTACACAAAGTCAACATGTCTGCTTAAAACAAGAAACGTGGCAAATAACAATAGCCACTGTGTTCAGATTAAACATTGGAAAATGTGTGATTTAAGAAGTTTTGGAAAGTCTTGATTTTCACAGTAGCCTATACTGAAATGAATGGCTTTCTTGGAAGGTGGAAAATGAACCTACAGTAAAATTTATAGAATCTTTAAAAAATTGAACATCAGAATGGGCTACGCAATGCTGTTTGTGCTTTAAAAGTCAGTTTGTAATATTTACATTTATCATTTTTCCATCAACTTAAAGCTTGATCATGACCATGCTTGATCAGTTGTGAGTCCTGTATAGAGTTTGCTAGATGCATTTTACAGAAAACATGATTTATGATATGCTGTAATTCCAGTCCTTACAGGAGACCGAAATCAGATATCAAGTGATTTCCAGCTTATTAGAGAGCTTTAAGTTGACAAAGGCTAGATAGTCAGTGGTTGGTGTTTGTTTCAGATTTGTGTCTGATTGTCAGTAACAAAAAAAACAAGATAAAAAGAAAGAAGACATGCACACACACACAAAGAGAGAGGATATCTAATACCAAAGAGAAATGACAGGACTCTAATACTGCCTTGCATTTCTGCCTGCTTTTGTCTGGTACTTCTTATTCTCTGTCAAAGTTTTTCTTTTTCTTTTCCACCTTTGATCTTTTGGGCCCCTTGTTCTCTCCGTCGTCTTCATGCCTTTCTTTTGTTTCCTTCTTTCTTTGGTTCCTTCTTTTCCTCCATATTTATTTCTCTCTGAAGAAAAGAGAGACTGGCAATTAAACCAAGGCAGTAAAATTGGTGAGGAATGACACACGTCCTCCCTCTATAATCACTTATTATTTGTTTGGGGAATTAATAGGAGGAGGTTGTTTATTTCCCCAATGCAAATTTACCACAATTCAATTCAATAAATTGACTTTGTTCCAAGGACATGAAGCATTTCCTCTCATATTGTTAGATGGTGACAGGTGGCAGTTCCTGCCTAAATTGAGGAGACAAGTAAGACGCCAACCAATTTGAAATTCATATAACCCAGATTATCAAAGAAATCATCGCCCCAGTTTCCTGGCGGAGACTTTTTGTGAACTGAAGCGACACTGAGACTTTGAGAGCTGAAAGATGAAGTGCTCGTAAATGCAGTGTGTGGATGAGGTGGGAGACTTTCAAGCATTTCACCTCATATTCTCCTTGTGGTTATGAAGACATTAAAACGCCATACTGATGTTGTCTAGTGGCAACAGAAAAGCCCATTTGCAAAGATTTGGCAAATAATCTGTTTCTTCTGTCTGAGTTAATGGCAGGTTTTCCTGCATGAGGCCACTGCAAGCTTTCATCCAGTCTGAGCTGCTTCATACAGTAACTCAACTTAAAAGAACAAAAACTCAGGGTGGATTCAGATTTAGATGAAACAAAATATGAGCAGAGAGCTTGTTTTTGTGAAGTGGATCTATCAGTTTTGCTACTGAATTGTCAATCATGGGCGTCTCATTTTGACCGTGCATGTACAACAATTGGACTAAAATGACTGAAGAGAGCACATTCCTCCACCACGGCTACATCCTAAAAATGTGTGACATTTCTTTCAACAACAATAATAATACTTATAGAGTCTTATTCATTTGTTATACATACATTTTGTTTTATCTGTGGGGAAATTTGTCATTTTTATTGAAAAAAGGAAAAGAAACAAAGTTAGTTATTAGTTTACAATGACAATATTTATGACGTTAGGCTGGCATTGGTGTCACATGATCTTCATGAAAATCATTTCATAATGAGATATTAAATTATGTCATTTTCTTTTATGTATTAAAAAAAACATTTCATTGAAATAATTTCCCTAAATGCACCTTTATTTGCTTGTTTTCCCTGCCAGCTCACCTGTCTTTGTTCCTGTCCATGTCTCAGTTATGCAGATAAATTAGTTTCTGAAATCTAATCTATCTCTTTGCAATTAATCAGGTTGGATTTGTACATTCAAGTATTGTTTTCCTAAAGTGGTCACAGCTTTAACAATGTATATGTGCCCTCGATGGCAGAGTTTGTTTTCTCTCAGCTGTTGGCTGGATGAATATGATTGTGTGTCTCTCTAAAGGTTTTAAATATGATTTTAGGCCGGGACGCAGATTTTCAAAACCACATGTTGCAAATATGATTTGCTTGGGAGGCTTCAAGTTATGCGCTTGTGGCTGAACCACAGTGGTTCTCACCAGTCATTGTCCTATGAAGAACCACTGGCAGCTACAGGCGTGCGACTGTTAGTTCAAAAACAACAATTGCAGCTTCTAAAGAGGCTAGCGTAACTGCTGCTTTAGCATTGGTTATATTAGAGCTGGAGAGTATTTCTGCATTGAAAGAAGGCCAGAGAACAGCACTGAAGGCTTTTCAGCATGGAAAATATGTTTTTGCTTTTCTCCCAATTAGCTTCGGCTCTACCACTACATCGTATGGTTTGTTGATCTGATTGATTGAAGTTAGCCCGTGATAGATGGTTTGTCCAATCACCTGCCAAGTATTTATTGAAAGTGCCTGCCCTTTTCAGTTTCCAAAGACAACTTCTCCAATGGTTCTGTGTAACAAACTATATGATGCATCAGGTTAATACAGGTGAAGTCTGTGTCAAATAAACTTTAAATGTTTCTGAAACCAATAAACAGACACAGCATGTGTGAAAATGGGCAGAGCTCTTATTTCTTATATTTTCTACCTTTTCACACACAACTTTGTTTGTTTACGATGTAGAACACACATGGACAGACCGTGGAGAAGTAGAGAAGTTTCATCTGTGAAACTGTGTCAGTCTCTCTGTACCTTTCAAGCCTGCATGGTTGCATATTTGATACTCAAAAGTATTCCCCAAAATCTGGGCTGAACTGGCGGACCATCTCCCTTCATTAAAACATGGAACTGGCACAGCTGTTAGTTAACACACATCGGAAACAGAAACATGTAAAAACTCTTGCTTTCTCTAATATCTGTATGTACAGTACAGTTTAACCTGCAATAATGCATTATTTGGCCACAGCAGAAACCAGTTGTGAACACAGTATTGACATATCACTTTTTATGTACTTGAACTTGTTAGCAAACAGTTTCTTATTTACCTCTGCAGTAGTTACATTAAGCGTTGTGTTTGTTTCACCTGATTGATCTAAGCCCAGTATTCTCTATTTTGTGTGCCAAAAAAAGTTAAAATAGAATGAACTTTTGGAGAAAAACAACCGACGCCAATCATGCTAATGATCAGACTGGAAGCTGCCCAGGTGAAGAAGAACTGTTTATCTTTTAGTATTTCACTGTTTACTGAGCAACTGTGAAGAAAGAGAGACTGATCAATATGCGCCATGATGATCATATATCAGCTGTTCAGCCCGCCACGAGGGAGGACAGAGACATTAAACAGTGTGTAGTCGCTTGGCTTGTATCGCTCTTCAAACAGGGATTGCTGGTTAATATGAGACACTTCCACACAGCTGCTCAGCCCTGCACTAATCATTGTAATGCCTGATTCTGTCTGAATGCAGTAGTCTGACAAACTACACACCAATCCACCACCTCGACCTCTAAACCATTACTTTCCACCTTGCTACTTAATGGGCACGGTACTTCTGCTGGATGTTTGTCATGAGGTGAGGAATCCTCTTCACCGTTTGTGAACCAGGGCTACTTTACCGCTAAACAAACTGAACTGCACAGTATTGTGATTGCACGCTGATGCAGAAGTGCTGTTTTGATGTCAAGTAATAAACTTTTCATTGAAGTCCTTGTCAAGGCAGATAACTGACTGATGAATGGATCCATCAGCAGGCAGACAGCAGCAGAGGTACACAAAGTACCGTTCATTTTCAAGCCTCTCTTCCCACAACAAATTGTGGAGGACAGCTGGCTTTGCTGTCTCTTATCTGTCACGCAGTTTGTGCACTGAAGCATCAGTTTTCAGAATCCATTTTCTCACATATCACTAAGAAATCAGCAGAAAAGCTTCACTCAGAGGATGCCAGTGTTGCCAGTGTTGAATCAGCTCCCTCAGTGTCCTTGCTTCTTGCGTCTATTTGGAACAATTTTGGGGAATGAGTGACAGCAAACTCCAACCCTCATTATCTTTTATTCCTAGAATCTGAACCACCTACAACTCTTCCTCCTCTTGGATGTTGCATTAACACTAAAAGGCAAATAATATAAATCTAAATGCAGTCTACAGTCAGAACCCAGATGTTACTGAAATATTTCTTTCATGGTAACTTTGGACAGCTGCTTCAAAAGCAGCAAAATGGAAACAAAAGTAGATCTGTCAAAGAGAAAGTAGGTCAGAGAGGCCAGTGAATGCAGCACGATGTTTGAATAAAGTGAAAGCAACACAAAATGCCCCCCAAAGGGTTCTCAACTAACTTTGGGTGGGAAAAGAACTTAGAAAAGTCCCCTGAGACAAATGTGGTATCTGTGAAATTGGGCTATATAAAGAAACTTTTACTTTTTTGATAGCCTGTCCTTTTGTTTACTGCTTCTTCTGCTTCTCTCTCACTGATCAGTCTTTTGTCCTCATTAGCTGTGGTTACAGGGACTATATTTCTTCATCCCAATTGAAATCATTCTGATTAGAGATTCCAACTTAATTGTTAATATGCATGCTAAATAAACAAGATGTTATTTTACATGCCCCAAAGCATTTAATCAGAAAAAAACTCTTTTGACATGTGCACGATGTGAAGCTTCTTATGTGACAGAAACATAACAGATGAAGAAGTTTTTCTTTTCTTTGAACAATTCTTTCAACCATCCTTCAACAATCCAGTCTCTTTTGGTTGAGGTGGTTACATGATGCCTTTTAATTCTGATTGGGCTGTCTTTCTGATTATTAGTGGAATATCAGGATCCATGTAAACGCAGCTATTGTGACTTAGCCATGACGTTCAGCTCTCTTGTTTGCGCTGACTGTTTGCAGTTCTGACACAAACCTCTCGCATGGGTGGTTTTTTTTCCAGGGGTGCGTCCCCATTGGGTTGAGTTTTGGAGTGACAGCTCAGTGCCCCGGACATTTTCAGATGACTGGGTTTTTTGCTTCCGTGAGTTTAACTCTCTCTCAAATTCTTGATTGTCCGTATTTTTGTAGAGGACAGTCTCATAAATTGCTTGGATTTTACAAATCTTAGTGGGATATTGAGTTTTACATATTTCTGCAGTTTCACTTCAGCTCTATTGTGACTGACTTGCACTTCATTAGCAGAACAATATGCACACACAAGATATGTACAAACAAAATTGATTATAATTAAAATATAATAATAATAAACGTTACAGCAGGTTTGATAATAATAGGACACGCTGGGAAAAAAACAGTGTAGCATTCAAATCAATTTTTTTTTTTTAAGATACATGTTTAAAATTACTTCTCAAAATGTAATTGATTCTGAAACTTCAAAATTATTTATTGATTGATTGACTGATTATATTAGGGATTACTCAGCCACTGGTATGTTTCAGTTGCAACAAGCAGATTTTTTCATGAAAAGATAGGAGAAACATAGACATGTTGTGGCTTTGCATTTAAATTCATTTAAAAACATTTGCTCATTAAGATGATTAAAATTCAATTGCAATGGCCTTTTGTTTTTCTGTTTCAAATTAGTTTTAAATAAAGATTATGTGTTGTTATTTCACTCGGGATTGGAGGTGTTGTGAGAATCTGCCTGGCTTTATGTGAAAAGACTTTCAGATGCAGCCTTTACCCCAGGAGAATTAACACATAAAACACTCAACAGAGCAAGATCTAATTTGTTTTGCATTTAATCAATATTTATTATTTATTTGACTGCTATTGATGCACTTTTATTTAGGTGTAATTGTTATTCTAATCATTGACGTAGAAAAGATTATTAGTTATATTATAGATACGAAGATATTATTATGCAATTGAGCAAGTATGTTTTGTTTGTTTTTCATTCTAATTATTTTGTATATTTTTGTGAATTCTGAATTCAGAAATATTTGTTCTCTCTGGTGATACATTTGGAGCGATATGGCAGCCCTGATGGATCCACAAGAAGCTCTGGCTCCTGGCCATCCTAAACCTCCACCTCCTCATCTGTTAGAGGTGGGGTGAGGTGGTGGTGGGGGTTCTTTAACTAACTCTCACCCTGCTCGGGAAGGATGGCTTGAAGCGAGGCAGATGAACACTCCAGACAGCAAGGAGGAAGGAGATACAGAGTGTGCTTGTACACGTAAAGACTTTGGAAAAGCTGAAACACTCGATGTTTTAATGCACACTGAGGCAGCAGAGCCTCCCTGTCAGCACTCGACTCTGTTACCATGGAAACGCATCCTCAAAACATTTTCACACATGTTGCATTTAGAGTATCAATCTCAATAATGCTGTTGCACACACAATTTAACAGGACTGATGGATTCTCAGTACTTTTATAGCCAGCAATATCTACTGTATGTTTATTATATGTATTTATGTTGTTTTATATATGATGTGTATAGGTTGTGTTAACCAGTGTTCGCAAAATAAAGACTATAGAAAACATAATGTTCCTCCTCTTGCAGCTAATACATGTTGTTCAGGAGTAGAAGTTGTAGGTTTTTTTCCTCCAAGCTTCTCGTTGTGTAATGGAAGGGGGGAATTAGTTTGAAATTAAATTGTTTTTCGGGATTATAAAAATTCTCCTTTTTTTTTCTTGTGCTGTAGCAGTGAATACAATTTTAGTTTGGGAGAGATGCATGTCCATATTTTGTTTTGGATGCACTTTTTATAAGTCAGTTTGGACAAAAGTCAAGGCTGGAATATCATCTGCTATTAAAATTGCAACGATAGAGGCATAAGGGGTCCTTGACTATCTCTTTTGGAGGCATAGACGGGGCCATTTGTGGACATTTTGCGCCCATTGGCCAGACATCCACTGATTTTTCACGTTTTTTTTTTTTCATGTTATCAGTAACACATAATCTTTCAGTTAGTACCTTCACATGCACACTCCAGCGTCCCGGTTGTGATCATATTCTGGATATGATCAGAATAAATGGGTATGTCTCCTTTACATCCCGGACTGTCTGTTTCTGTGCTGATGTGCAGGTGTTATCAGACTTTCACTCCTAAGCACATTTTGCGAGACATTATTTGAACTATCTTGGATCTATTTTGGATTTCCCCCCCCACCCAACATTATACAGTTTACAGTGCACACTTAATCTGTAATAGACCTGCATTAAAATTATTAAAGCAATTTAGATATGTTGGTGCAGCTGAGCAGCTCTGCATAAAACAAAACTAACATATGTCTGTATTCTATAATATTCTGTATAGGGTTTTATCACATTGTCCATACTATTAACAGAGGATGATGGTGTACATCTGTTGTGGCTAGAGGGTCTGGCCAGAATGATCTCTTTAACCTTAGCGTGATCAAAATACTGACGTTTTTAACCAACAGCAGCCCTTTAAAGTTGTAGTTCACATGCAAAACAACAGTTCTGCTCACACTGCTCACTGCTGCAGCTCATTCATTTTGTTGCCCCGCAGTTCAGAAGAGTATTAATATTATTAGTTGTTTCTGACAGCTGTCATTCCAGAAGAAAACATCTGGACTCAATGGAAAGTAAGTGGAAGTGAGGATGCACCTGCATACAGTACATACACATTATCTCAGTTATGAGTCTTAACCAGAGTTTAAATCAGAAGTGGCAGCCAGCAGTTTCAGTTAATGACATGACACAGAGCAGCATCAGCTTCCAACAGTTTCCCCCTACAGTCTGCCTGCTGACGCCTCTGTGTTAGATGGGAAGTTCATTTTGAGCAGTGGGTTTATCTAATAATGAAATGCTCCAATGGATGTCAGACAGACCTTTACAAGCAGCATGGGTTTCTGAAATTCATTACCAGTAATGTCCTTCTCCTCTTAGGTGCCCCTCCTGCTGCCTCATCTCAAGAAAATGGCCCTGTTAGACCAGAAGCCATTGTTAACAGACGTTAACAGATGTTGCTCTCACAGGGCAAATGAAATTGGCTTGGCTTGTTGATCTCACCCTAGTTGGTGAACTATTGTAGCTGGCGAACTAGCGGCTTACACGCTTGCAAGTCAGGAAGTCAGTCAGCTTTGTTTTATTTTCTCTGTATTTATTTATTGCCATTGACTCCACCCTGGCATTTTGTTCTCAGGAGGGGGTAAACACCTCTCAGAGATAGCTTGCTTGCTAGTTAATTGGCATGCTCGTTAACTAAGAAGTTAATAGGACAAACATTATCAATGGGACATATTCTGCCTGTCGAATAACTTTTAAATGAAACTGCATGGCTGGTTGGCATCCTCATCTTAATTTGCGTTGTCTATATATTTGTAACACACCCATTTCCGTACATGTAAGTGGACCAAAGGGCCACATCACAGGGATAAAGACCACTTCACAGGAAATGTTTAAAAGCTTAGTTTATCAATATACTAAAATCAATTACTTTGTTCTCCATCTGTATTTCCTTCCGTTGGAAGCGATTTTTGCTTACCTTTATCCCTTTTTGCCGAGCTGGTGTGTGAATGCATTTCCTGTTGCAGGTCCAGCACTTCCAACAAGCCTTTACCATTACCAAGCCATTGTTACTTTATTTACCTCTTACGTTCATTTTATTTATATTGCCCAAATCAGAGATGCCAGAGGTTGGCAGCTAAAAAGTTGCATCAGGTAAGCACTCTGAAAATGAAAATGTTGGACATGATTATTACCATTAGTGTCAAACTAATGAAATGAGGTTCTCAGTGTTCAATGAGCTGTCTGCAGAGCAATCTAGACTGATTGGAAAAGCATCCCACACTTCAACATTTCACACAGAAAATTATGGTGTTGCCATGGATATTTTAAAAAGGCAGATGCGATTAGCACCCAGGTGTCAGTAGCCAACAGTGCTATTTGCATTTGTGACCACCACTAACCGTAACCATAACCCTAAACACGGCCAACACTACAATAAAGAGTGGATGTAGGTGGGATGATGCTGATGGGCCATGCAATTGAGCAGTTTGCTAAACCCCTCCCCTAAATAGTGATTGTCCAATCATAATTTAGTGACTGTAGCAGGTGCTTAGTCTCTCTTCAACTGTAAGAGAAGCTGACTAAACAATTTTCTGCCTTTTGGGGATTTTTTGTTCCTTTGGCTGTTGAATCTGACTTGATTTCATAGCTAATAAAAGAAGCATGCTAGTACTTAACTGAGATCAGAGTAACCTTTTCTAAGCCATTATTTATTACCTTTTCTATTATTACTTGATTTGGGAATTTCTCTTGCCTGATATCAAACAGAATTGTTTCCATCTTAAGAAACAGTCAACTCGGTGGAGTGGGCAAATTCAAGGGTCTGGACCGAGGCAATAAAAAAGTGACCCGTAAGATCATCAAGTGTTAAAATGGCTGATCTGACTTACATCTTCATCAAGAGAAAAATGTCAAAGACACAAGTTGTGTCCTCTCTGTGTAGAGCACAGGTGTAAAACTCAGGCCTGCGTTTCTAATACACATATCAAATGTGTATTAGAGCTAGCCGGCCAGTATATAGCGCATACACCGCTAGCTCGCCTTTTAACAGGTACACATAAGCGAGAACATATCTCACCCATACTGGCCTCTCTTCACTGGCTCCCAGTACGGTTTAGGATTGATTTCAAAATCCTATTGATGGCGTACAAATCGTTAAATGGCATCGCCCCAGCCTACCCCTCAGACCTTTTACAACTTCATGTACCATCAAGATCACTCCGGTCCGCCGAGCAGTTGTTTTTAGATGTTCCCAGGGCTAAACTGAAACAAAGGGGGGATCTGGCTTTTTCCGTTGCAGCCCCTAAACTATGGACCAAGTTACCCCTTCATGTGAGACTGGCCCCAACACTGTTGGCTTTTAAATCGCGTTTAAAAACACCTTTCTACTCTTTGGTTTTTAATTCAGCGTGATTGCGTTCCCACTGTCCTTAATGGTATTATTTGATAATATATATGATATATATATGATTTTATTTATTTTTTATTTTTACTCTGTGCTTCTGATTACTTGTATTTATTCTATTTGTTGTGTACAGCACTTTGGTCAACTGTTGTTTTTAAATGTGCTCTATAAATAAATTTGACTTGACTTGACTTATTCTGTCTTTCTGTGTACTGTAAGTAGTTTGTCTAAGGGTGTGTATATGTTTGCATTGAGCACATGAGTGTGTGTAGAAACACGTCAGACTTACTCCATGAGGAAGGACTTGTAGACACAGAGAGCCAGCAGCACAGTAACAGGGAGCCTGAAGCTCTTAGGAAGGTCATATCGTGTGAACATCCACACCACTGCAGCCATGGCAATATAATGGACCTATACACAGAAATATATATATTTTTTTTTTTTAAACACACTCTCAGGTCCCATCACATAAACCTTCGCATTCCATATACAATGGGTTCGTACAGCTTTTTAAGAGTAAAATGTAAGCATGTTTCAAGCCCACTTAAGGTACCTAAATCAAGATTTTCCAGACTATCAAAGCAATTTTTGGTTTACATGAGTGATTTTGTAGATGAAACACCAGATTATGTTAAAAAACAAGCAGTTTTTCAAGGAGTATATTCAAATTCAAGCATATTCCTAAACTTAAAAAACACAAGAGTTCAAATTAAGCATTTTCCTTTCAAGAATTTGTACGAACCCTGTTAATGGACCTATGGATAAACAGAGGGAAAGCACATTGAGAATTCAGCTTTTCTTTGACGACACTTTTCGAAACTCAGTCAAAGGAGGTGAGACTAGAAGAGGACAAGGAAAGTAGAGGCCGACATAAGAGACAACAGATAGTGTAGGTCAAGGACCGGAGGAGACAGAGGAGAGTAGTGAGAAAGCAGAAGAGAACAGCTACTTACTAAACTAATGTTGGAGTCAAAGCTCATCTGGATGTATTTCCAGTCAAACTCAATCCCTCTGGCTCCCACCCACAGAGGCAGACACCTGAAGAGTCACAACAGGACACAAACGAGATTCAGAGTTGACATATTTACAATAATTTGACAAAGTGAAGCTAATGTGTCCCCCTGCAGGAACCGTGTCACGTCGCACCTGGACATCACAAGTTCTGCTGTTGCCCAGCCCATGGCAGCTACCATGATCTTGTACTCTCCTTTACCGGCATTACGAGACATCACAAGATGGAGGCCCAACAGGTCAGCCATGTCCACTGTTGATTTCATAAATTCCTGGAAAACAAACACACACATTACAGCCCCCTTACACAAG
Organism: Nannoperca australis; assembly: GCA_036023655.1. Classification (NCBI taxonomy): domain Eukaryota; kingdom Metazoa; phylum Chordata; class Actinopteri; order Centrarchiformes; family Percichthyidae; genus Nannoperca; species Nannoperca australis. The sequence continues at coordinate 14,385 of JAVQJD010039869.1, forward strand.
CTTAAACTTGCTTTCTTTGGTTTAGTTGACTAAAGTGTGAGAAAATGTTCATCTTCCTTTCTGGTGTTGTTGCGACAGAATAATGAAGTTTCAACACTCACCCCTACAAAATCATACACTCCAGCTCCTCCTTCCCACGTGGGGAAAAATGTAGCTAGGAATAGCATCTGAAACACAGAAAGATAAGCAAACCCATTTGCACACTTCAAAATAGAAGGGAGCTAATGACATTGTAGTGTGTCCTTTTTGCTACAATTTACTCCAGGCACGATTGTTTAATCATTAGAAAGTTCACTCACCTTACAAAGTTGGACAAACAGGTAGGTTGCTCCAGCCTGGACACATCTCCAGAAGGCATTGTACTCTGAACTAAACATTAAACACACACACAGAGTTTAATAGTCGGACTGTAAAATAAAGCGGCCCAGAATGCAGAATATGACAAGTTATTATCAGACAAAGCAGTCCAGACAGAAACTAGCAATTTGGGATGCAATGTTTTAAGACTTAAGTGCAGTAATAGTGACAGAAACAACAGCAAAGGTACAGTACAACTTCAAGAGCACACTACAAAGATCTAAGAAGATTATGTGGACCCTGTCCCAAACCCCTGACATTACTAAGAAGATTATTAACAGACTTCTTAGTCTCTGAGCATATGTTGCTACAACATAGGACACACAGGAACACATGTAATAATTATGTAAAAGTTTGCCATGCCACATTTTCCAGTGTGGTACAACAATCCTTTACTCCAACTGTGCTTCACTGGCCATGACTGGACTGATATTATACAATTATTATTGCCATGCAGCATTCCCCAACCATGTTGCAGATCCCTGATTCAGACAGACACTTACAGGCCACTGCACTTGTATGTTATAAAGTAAGGGAAATACGCCAGGGCAAAGCAGTTCCCGAAGTGAAACAATGTCATGATGTCTGGTCACAAAATCCAGCTTCCCTGGAGAAAGAGAGGGTGAGGAAGATAGGACTTCATAGACTGTTGACACAACAGGTAACACTTTTATCAGATTTTTAATACTGACCCATTTTGACACGTACCCAAAAGTCACAAAATAGTGAAAAATACCCGTGAAACAAAATAACCCCTAACCCTAACCCAACCCGAGGGTGAAGCATTATGCTTGTTCTATGGCTTCAGTTATTAATTGATTATCAAAATGTTTGATTTTAAGTGATTGACTAATCAATTATTTGCTTGTTTCAGCACTTGTATGACAATTATTTGTCGACGTAATCATTACTATTTCAATTATTGAGTTCACATGTGCATGTCTCAATAAAAGCTGGACCTTATTAGACAGTCAATAATGTAAATGTAAAATATTTAGCAGGTGCCTGTTTTAATCCATTTACAGAGCTATAAACCTTTGTAATTCCATTAAAGAAATGAATAATCTGTAACGTTACATCAGCTAGCTAAACTACAGTCCCGTCACCGGTGTTGACACGCTCGTGGATCTAACTAACAAGACTTCTCTCTTGTAGGCTCTCTCTGTGAGTTTAACCGTAAAGCTTGTTGTCATTAAGTTAGCAGTTTAACCATAAGGCAGCACCTGAATAAAACAATTAAATGTCAGCACTTACAGTGTTGAAGAAGCAGACTGTCGTGCTACTGTCTCGCTGAATGACAAGCGGAAGTTAGCGTGGCTCACCCTCGAAATGCCTCCGACAATGTCTCCGGTAGGAACCCAACAATGTGTTCTACAAATTGCTCCCCTCTGTGTCAAATAACTTTATTTAAGATAATATAATTCTTAATAGCTGTGTGTGTGCTAGTGTATAGCATTATGTGTGATTACCATTTTCAATACGACCTTCTGTGGTGCATTCACAGAATTCATGATTGTGTTGGCAGAAATAAAACCAATAAGACGCAGACAAATATGGAGATTAAAAAATATTGTCGATTTTGAGCTTTCAAAATAGTGCCTACTTCAACAGATTTATGTTATAGATAACATTTTGGAGGGCCCCTCTTTTTGTTCCTTAACCCAGGGCCTGGGACAACTAATCACCCCCTGTCTGCGAAATCCTGCTGGAGCAAGTAATGATTTCATGTTATTTTTGAGAGTTTAAACTAAAAGCAGGGTAAACATAGAGTATTGATATGTCTGTCTTGTCAGATTACACATTATAAGATGTGAAAGACATTTTACAAAACATCTCTTTTTCAAATAGGTAAAAGAAAAAATAATGACAATCTCACTCCCTCTGTGAGTGTGGTAATTTTCTTTCAGTCTTAGGCAAAATAAACCAAGAAATATACATTTCATTTTCATCATTTATTTTCTCAAATGATTATAATTACAACAGTCACTATAGAATATAGAAGCCAATAGGAGAGAAATCTCTGTCTAATATTAGGACAGTGAAATACAGATGAAGTTTCTTCTTTCTGAGCAGTCCCTGATAATCCAGTTGTCAGTGTCAATTTTGGACAGGGTCCCACAGTGTTTCTGCTGGGATGGACAGTCTGGCAGCATCCCCTGGTCTTCTGGCTTCTGTCCATTCAACCACCACCACTCCCCTCCCAGGAAGCGCAGGCCTGTCCAAACCTGAGAAACACAAGGTGAGCTTTGAGTGTTATCTGTGACTGCACACACTTTCATTCACATCATCCTTGTTCAGTTGAAGAGGCAGTAGTTTGATGGAGCTTGGAGAGACGTGTTTGTAAACAGTAAGGTTGCCGTCTTCAATTCCAGGGCTGATCAGTTATTTGAAAGGCAAAGAGCAATCTACTCACTAAACTGTGAGTAAAATACATATAACCCCCATACAAAAAACATGCAGAAGATTACTCTTGAGTGCCCTGTCCTTGACCAAGACAGGGCATGAGCACTTGGACTTGGTCCCCGGGCGCCGAAAAAAAGGACGACCACTGCTCCAGGCTGTCCT
>JAVQJD010039884.1:0-15901 GCA_036023655.1 Nannoperca australis
AATATTAACATTTGTTACTAGGTTTGTATTTGCAGCTCAACTTTAACAGTTATATATATATATATATATATATATAGATATATATATATGGCTGTTCTAACTCTTTTCCTTTTTAGAAACACAACCATAAACATACAGGAAAATCAACCACAAACTCTCCCTCTGTCTATCTCACATAGACAAGTGAACACATCGACAGCCGCTGTTAAAATACACTGCATGCAGATTAAAGAGGCAGCATTGAGAGTGAAGGAGAACGTGATGGCTACAACAATAGAAACAGCGTGGGGAGCCCAGAGAAACACGCCTGCTCCTGCTGACTGTTGGCACGTGAACACTCGAGGACGAGTTGGTTAAAGGGACAGACGAGACTTTTTTCAGCTTACCTGGAGAAACCAACTCATGAAAGGGTTTCTGGCAGCCATAGATAGTTGATCTTTCTGGCAGCCATAGACAGCTGATCTGATGCCAGTTATTATGCTGAAGCTGTGTTTATGGAGAATTGTCAGATTAGTTGGGATATACTGTAATTACTGTAAACAAATGAGACAATGATGGAGAGGCTTGGTGCTCTGTCATACTGTTAATGCTACTGCCTCCCAAATTTAAGACCACAAACTCTTTCCCATAAACCCTGTCGCTCTTATTGCCCTCCCTCCCTGACAGTACAGTCTGTGTTTATTGGTTAATTGGTCAAATTACATAAAAAAAAATTATTATTATTATTAAATAATACATCCATTAGCTAGCATTAGAAAAAAAGTTTCAGCTCTGTCTTCTCTGCAAGAACAACACCCTCTGCTTTAGTTTCGTTCTGTAATGCACTTGAGCAAGCCTTTTTTTCCAGAAAGTTGTCCTGTGGTGTTTCTAGTACTCTAGTAATGTGTGTTGGTGAGTGTTGGTTGTTTGTGTCATAGACTGTAGATAAAGATGGACGACATGACAGCTCCCCAAAAGGGAAGCCAAAACATCTGGACCCCTGGTGGCTGGCTGCAGTATAGGTCATAAGCCACGACTGCTCCATGTTAGCAGATGGGACAAAAGTTGAAAGGTTTTCCCAAAAATGGTTTCTGCCATTTTAGGTTGTTTTTTTATCACACTGATTTTTGTTCAAGTAATGATTTTTTCTGATTAAGTTTGGTTTTATTTAGTTGTTTGATGCTATAAAAAGGGGATGTGATGTCATGATTCACAACCTGTGGTATGCTTCAGATTGGTGTTGGCAGGTGTATGGACGGGACCCTGGACTGCGGATCACTACTGTGCAGACTCTGACTCCAAATGACGTCACCAGCACAAGATGGCAGCACCTGTATCCAGGATATTTTGGCTTCATTTTTGTACAGTGGGAGGAAGTGGAGACACGATGTACATCTTTATGTACAGTCTATGGTTTGTGCATGCGCAGGCGTAACACAAGTTACGGGATACACAGTCCAGTCAATGGTTTAAACTATTCCACAGATCTACAGGGGACAGCAATACATTGGCAAGAAGAAATAGAAACATGGATCTAAGCAATGCAGGATTTTAGAGGAAGGAAATGCATTAAGTTTGTTAGACCGCAAGGATACAGTGCATTTTGGTGGGTAACATGAATGCTCATTTACTTTAAACTACAGTGGTTGCTGACTTCTTGGAGCATTACACACAATAACACCTGGATATGTGAAGACATAAAATCCAGATAGAAAATGGAGGGTTAAAGTGATGTGCTCATTGGTTGCTTACAGTGACCACTAACCATTTCAACATACATATGGCATGCAAGCATTGTATTATGATACAACAGACAAGGAAAAACACTTTTTTTCATTAATGTTACTTTCTTTCCTTTTTTTACATTTTATATTTAACTGCATCAAATGATTCAGTGACATAAACTATTTCCTAACCTACTATAACCTTTACAATGTCTTTAGCACGTCATGATAAGTATTATATAATGATTCAGAGCCTTTCTGCAAATGGTGATTGATTGCCGTATGATGATCATTTTTCAGATGTACATGAGCCATCCATCCATCAGTCTTTTTATTAACCACTTCACCATGAAGTTTAATGTAATTTCTGGTGTTAAAGAGCACTTCACAGTTAATACTGTCACCTCGGTGCTGTCAGGATCAAAGGTGAACCGTGTAAGAGGACTGAGCTTTCCATCAGGCGGAAATCACACCTTTCATTTCCATGGAGGGTAATTCCACACTCTCTCCTAATTCCTTGTCAGGGGGGCGCCCCTGGGGCCATCTTTTAGACACATACACACTCGCTTTCACACTACACATCACCTCTCTTTATCTCACACGCAGATCCTTTCTCTGTGTATGGGATTTGTAATTAAAGTGAACCAAAAGACAGCTAGCCTTTCCAGAGGAAACGTTTAGGCACTTAAGGTGGAGCAGCATCTCTGCATGCTGCCACCAAACTGAAGCCTGGCATGGCTGCAGGTGGAGCATCGTCACCATCAAGGAACGTGGTTCGCATGCAGGCAGCAGAGGTTTGAAGGCACTTCCTCAACTAAAAGCAGATGCTTCTGTGTGGTATTGGTGGCAGGGAAATGTGGCGTGACTTCATGTCTGTGTGTGCATACTGGGTGAGTGTTGGTGCAGGGAGACAGATGTACTCCTGTTATAAACACAAGCATCCAGCTCCATCAGCTCCCTTCTGCCAGTGAAGCATCTCTGAAACTAACTCAATATTTACTTTTGATGCATCCCTGCTAGTTCCTCCGTCAGCAGGGTAATCACTAATGAAATTCCCAATGACAGTTGGTAGAAGTGTACACGGAACAACAGACTTTTGTGGTCATCTAAAGTTTCTCTTTTAAAATGAATGATTTAAAGCTGTGGCCGTAAGGCTAACTGTAATATAATGTTAATGTAACCACAAACTGAGCTTTGATATCTAGGTGTTATATCAAGTTCAAGTATTACACTCTGAAAGTATCTTCTAATTACAAAGTACACATCCTGTATTTGTATTCCTTTCACACATAAAGAGGAGAAGGACGTGATACAAGGCGATACCACCCTCACCATGCACTCGCACACACACACACACACACACACACACACACACACACACACACACACACACCTCCAGCCCTTTCATGAAATATCTAGATGAAAGACAGCCTCTGGGATTAGGTGATAAAGGAAACAGTTAAATATTGACTGAATAAAAAGGCCAAACTGATCACTGAAAATAATTAACTCCAGGATGAATTAATATTGAGTTTTTTTCTTTAAAAAAATTGGATAGTTTAAAGGTAAATTATATTTCCTCCCAAAATGTATCATATAGCAACGATATTTGTCTTGTTTCCCAGCATCCCCACAAAACCTCATAAAAGTCCATGTAGTCCTGTCCCAAACAGCTGCCTGATATAACCACAGATAAAATGAAACCAATGCTGTTTCTGTTCTAAATAAATTATACTTAGCTGTTGGTGGTAATCAAAGAACTAAAAGAGATGATAATATTGGTGTGATACAAGAGAGTTTTAACAATGCGGAACTCCTGCTTCCACTGTGTTTAACACTGATGCAGGACAAGTGCAGAATCAATTCTGTATACAACACTATAGCAGGAAAGATGTAGATTATGTTAACTGTATGAAATAGTTTGTCATGGTAGCAGCTAATGGGGAGAAAAATAGACTTCAAAATATCTGACAATATGTACTGATGTTCTTTGACCAAACAGGACAATTTGATTGTGAAATGTACAAAAAAACAAAAAACTTTAAAATATTCACACTTGTTTCCCAGTCTCTGAAATAGAATTCAAACCATGGTCACAAATAGTTTAATAACCCATTTCAATAAGTACTTAGAGGGTAGATCCTTTCAAAGGAAATGCTGAAAGGAAACCTGCCATGAACTCAAAGTTAGACTTTCATAATGGGCTAATATCAGCTGCTGGAGAGAATTCACACATCAGATCATAGGAAGATCATTTTTGGGTGTGATAGATTAATAGATAGATTAATTGATAGATTACTTGATAAATTGTGATAGGGACTCTACACTGTATTCTTACTGGTATGTGCACGTATTTAACGCAGTGCATTATGCAGTGGCTACGGTAACACTGCTTTTATTTCCTAGAGCTAGTGTTTTGATGGTGTGACATGGCTCTTAAAGCGCTGCCGATTCCAAAATAATTTGATCAATCTGGCTTTAGCAGCGAGTTTTAGCGTCCTATAAAGGTAGCAAAGTAACAATACCACAGTGGTACAAGGAAAAGTCCTGCATTCAAAACTTTACTTTAATTGGTTCTGGCCAAGGTGGAGGTTATTATTCATTAAATATATGTCTGTGTGTATGCACACATTTTGCATTTGTGACTTAGTGTTTAATTCCGAACCTCATTAGTCAAACCTGAACTAATTTAACATTTTAGCGTCGACAGTTTGCATAAGCAGTTACAATGACATGCTGCCAGTGTCATAATGAAGGCACTGGTGTGGCTGTTTTGAATTAATTTCCTTTCACACAACAAGACATCACAGTCATTCACTCCTGTAACACGCCCGCCTGCCAATGAGGGAAAGATTTGCTGTCTGTCACCCAAAATTCACCAGCAGCCTAAGGCAAGCTTAGCCGAGCCGCTGTCCTTAACTGAGGGCCTAGAATGAATAAAGTAAAAGGTCCATTCAACACACTGAATTTTAACTATTCAAAAATGGTCTGATAAACTGCTAATGTGCTGATTTATGATATCAGAGAATTACTCATGTTTGTGGTGTTACTTTCTAACAAGTGACCTCATGGTGCTAACAGATTCAAAAGGACAAAGACACATCAGTTTTGTCATGCTTTTCAGCTGCACTCCATCCAGATAAATCCTCAAGATTCAAACGTGTTATTTGTCACACGCTTTATCATTGTACCCGAGTGTAAAAAAAACCTAATGAAAGGAATGACAAAGATGCCACATGTGGTTCCCAGCATGATGCACTGCACTCATTTTTGAAAAGACAAAAGTCCCACACATTCCTTTTGCGTTTATCATTAATGCGAAGCAGTTTGGAGCAGAAAGGAGCACTTATTTAGATCTAAATGTGCAACTAACACTTACACGCTGAGTGTGGAATGACATTTCTGTAACCCAATAAACAAAATCCCTTGCAACAGGAACAACAGAGTAACACAGACATGATGCATGACTAAAATAAACAGCATCAGAGTGAAACAAATGTAGGCTAAAGCCTCTGTTTGGCACAGGCCTACACACCTAAAATAGACTGCTGCTATGAATATCCACCCTGACAGTGTTAACACCTTGTTTTTTATTTATGACAAACTGAAATTTCTGCTTATGTTGAAGAGATAATGGCATCTGTTCCCAGACCAGGATAAAAGTGCCACTATCTTGAAATGAACCGGATTGCTTCAGTGGAGAAATAAAATATCCCATTATGATTCAATCAAAATGAAAGTGATGATGATGAAATGATCTCACACCACTCCAAGACTTCTCACTTTTAGAAAGCACTTTTTTTTTTATAACTTAGAAGTAACTTTCTTTACTCTTTCTGGAAGATTTGGGGTTAAAATAACTTGTTGAAATGGGCATGTTACAGAATGTTTCCTTGAATGAAAAGTAGGTGGGGAGTGAGGTGTAAAGAGGGGGTTACTGTATATGTGTGGAGAGCACCAGACGCAGCGGTGCGCCCTTACCCTCGCCGCCCTGGAGGAGTAGGGATCCTCGAATAGATTCCAGATCACCGGCTGCCACTTCCTCCACAGGCTGATATTACCGTCGGCAGCCACATCCTCAATGCCGAGCCGCTTCCCTATCTCGTCGTCCTCGTCCCCGTTGTCCACGTTGAGCTCGAACACGTCCAGAGCTTCCTCCGCGTCCCGGTGTTGCCGGTATGTCATCCAGCAGCAGGGCTCCACGTCCGTCTCATCGATGCCCCAGAAGGAGAGCTCCTCCTCGAACAGCGGTCCGCACACATCTGCCGGGCAGTGGAGTTTCCCGGTGCGGTAGTAGTTGAGCACGTAGGCGAAGACACCCGGGTGGCGGTCGAAGAAGTACTCGTTGGTCCGCGCGTTGTACTCGATGAAGCCGGGGACTTGTTGCAGCTGATCCAGCACGGAGTCGATGTCCGAGTCGGAGGCGAGCAGGGCCAGACGCGTCCCCGGCAGGGTCTTCAGGGTGGTTTTGTAGGTTTCGTGCCTGGTGCCCCCGACGTTGAGGATTATCCTCTCGTTGTCGTCAAACTTGCCCATCGCTCTGTATCAGACATGACTTGATGGAAAGCGGGGGAAGTTGGCGAGTGCAGCCCGGAGGTAACGGCGAGCCTGACGCGCACACACCCACAGTCCTGTTCAAAACAGCTCCAGGATTTTGGCCGAGGTGCGCAGCATCTCCGATTTCACTCATCCGACGCTTTCGTGGCTATTTAGGGAGACGAGGAGGATTTCCATCGTTTGTTTAGGGAGATTTGGGGAATGCGGAGGTTGTCGATTTGTATCCCACAATCCGTTCAGACAGTCAGTGCTCGGAGTGTTGAATGATCTCAACCGGTGGCTCCAAACAGACTGCGCTGCTGCTGCCTTTGCGCGTCTCCGGCGTCCCTGCCCTCTCCAAGACGCACAGCCGCTCGTCAGCGTCGGGCTCGTTACTCCAAAAAATGTAATAGAATAGCGGAGATTCCCTTAAGAAAATGTAACGTTGGCTCTTTTTCATCACTCATATTCACCCATTGCACGCATTTTTTGGTAATTTTCCAATGCTCTTGTTTATTTGCTTTAGAGTAAAAAAACCAAACAGAAGTTAGCTTTAGGGAAATTAATGAGCACTCGTCTCCAGTGCAGATTTCACGGTTTGGCTCCATAAAAAACAAAGTTGAGGGGATATATGCCTCCGGATCAAGTGAACCCAGTTTTGGGTGCTGAGAAATGATAGGACTGAAAAGAATGTCCCCTTTAATGGACAGATAATTTATATTATGAACAGCAAACTGTCAACTGTCTTAGAAATGAACAACAAGAATTCAAATAATTTTTAATGTGATTTAAGGCTTTCATCATCAACAGGTCATGGTAAGACAAGAAGCTTATGGTATCCTGTGTTGGTTTTCATCCTTATATTGTAGAAGGGGGTTATGATTACTACCTGACATTATAGGATTCATTGGATTCATTGATTCTTATCTAATTTCACATATGTGTGTTTAAGAGGAGAGGGAGTTTTACTCTGAGCATCACAGAATGAGGGAATAGCACAGCACTGTGTTTTAAGCCTTAACATCGTCATATGAATAATGTGCAGACCACATTGTAACCCCTGTTGCAGAATCTACATTGTTGAATTGGCCTTGAACTAGTCCCTTTTATCACTGACAACACCAGGTGGTGTGACCTATGACTCCCTGATATTATAGGGCAACAGCAGTTGTGGTGGAGGTGTAGATCATTTAAAAAGGTCGTTGCTAACAAGGGGCTAAATAAGACTACAGAGGTTGTCTGGGACATTAAACATCGTCACACCCAACACAGCTGACACACAGCCAACACTCATCTACTCACTCGTCCGCCTCTGCAGCCTCGTGATGCTAACTTCCGGGTTTGATTACAAAAGTATGTCATCCCTGCAGCACTCTATAACATCTTCATTAAATAACTTTATATTTATGTACAACCAGTATCTCTATCCTGGAATTCTATCCTACTCCAGATGTGTTAGATTATGCTAATTTGAGTGAACAGACATTCTTTCAGAATAAGCATAATGTAGGCATATCCACTCTAATAATACAAAATATAAAAAATAGATTTTGTTTTATGTTGACAATTTTGTTGTGAACTGGCCACGTGGGAAGATAGAGTTAGACATGGGCCCCAATTAGTCTGTTTGCAGGGTCACATGCCTCTTGACAGTGTTACTTGCTTCAGATTTATCTCTCTTTATTTATCCCCCCAACACATAAATAAGCCTTGATACAAGTTAGGAAATGTGAGCGAGACAGAGAGATGCTAAAAAGAAATCTGCACTCCTGAAATGAAAAGGTTTTGTGGATGAAGGCAAAGATGCAGCTGTCTGCCATAAGGCCCGTCATCTGACAGTCTCCACTCTCCACAGTGTACAAGAAGGAAAGAGTGACATCTTTAGGGAATCTAAGTACAGCTCAATCAACAAGGAGACACAGCAGGCAGCTCGCCTATAATTACATGCATCATTATTCCCTGATGTAAGGCTGCTTTGTAAAACTGCAACCTCTGAGTAACCTAATTACTCATTACTTGTCTTGATCAATCTGCGGAGGAAGAAACCACTTTCTGGTTTGAAAGTCTGGATTTAAAAATGGAAATAATGTTTATTATTAAGTTTATAATTATTTCAGTATGAGCTACGCTAATCTCTATAAACATATATCTGCATTTGAATGCAGATTCTGTAGGCAAGGGACAAGATTTAGGCGTCTGGAGCGGTCTGGTTTCTGTTTGTAGTCCGTTTGTAGTTCATGTAGTAGAGCGGGCTGAGGTTACAAGCCATTGGCATTAAAGATGAGCTTTCTTTTAGCTGCATTCAAATTGTCGTCAGAATATAGCCGATGGGTTTGGTGATTGCTAATTGAACTGTAAACAATGACCGGTGCACGAAAGAGAAAGTCTTGGCGCGTATATCCATTATCAGCATATCTGCTGGCTACACCAGAAGCCCTGAAACATTGGCTGTTGCCCCAGAGGCAAAATAATCATCAGACGATAGCCGATGGGTTCAGAGATTGGAGCTGCGTTGACATATTTTGCTCTTCAGCATTTTAAACTTAATTAATTGGACCTAAACTGGCAGAGATAATTGGTTTACAATCCCAGCTGGAATAAAGGTGATTCATTTGTCCATCTATTAATTCCCTCATACTATAGTGTTAGATACAGCAGAGATTTTTATTTATAGTGACAGCAGTTCCCCCATGTTGCCAACAGAGCGTTAACATTAATGTGTTGATGTGAATAGTGACAGATTTATTACACTTTCCTCTGTATGTAGTTATTTGCACCAATTAGCTAGCTATCTTTTCTCTGTCTTGAAAATGTGTCAATTGCAAGCTACGATAATTTACAAGGAGGGGAGAGAAGACAAATATTATTAAAACAAATAGGACTACTTGACAGCAAGAGTGACGAATGTTTTCTGTACCTGTTAGGGTTTATTTATTTAGGTTCCATTAAACTACAATGAAACATAGTGGAAGCAAGCGGCAACTGCTGTGGCTGCTATGTTTATCTGAACATACGATGGTACCATGTGCTGAGTGCTGAAGCTTCTTGTAAGGGACATGTATATATCCATATGATGGATGCACTGGGATTACAATTATTTGTGCAGCAGTTTTTTTCTGCAAACAAACAGAACAAAATTTAATTGATCAAAAATACACATACAGCACGGCTAGCATTTTGTTTAGCCATTTTCATCTCAATCAGCTGCATTTGCACTACCTTTCTTGGCAACATTGGTTCACCCACATTTCTTTTTTTAATGCAGTCCACATATCATATTTTCAGTGGGGTTGAGGTCAGTACTTTGGGAGGTTCATTCCAAAAGCTTCATTTAAGTTTTTTTTGTCATCCCACAACCACTTTAGTTGTGTGTTTAAGGTTATTTTGCTGTTGAAACACTCAGTTCCATCCAAGATTAAATTTTCTACCTGATGGTTCAATGTTGTCTTTAAGAATTCTGATGTAATCTTCCATCTTCCACTTTCTACAATGCACCACTTCGACTGGCAGCTTAACAGCACAGGGCACGATACTACCACCAGCATACTTGACAATAGATACAGTGTTTTTAGGGTCGAAAGTTTCACCTTTTTTTCTTTCTTTTTTTTCTTTAACTAACGACTCCAATAGGCCACAGAAACTCATTCATTCTCAGACACTCCCCAACTTGACTGTTGGCTATTTTCATCATAGTCATCAGTTTGTTTCATCCATTTCTTTCCTTTCTTTCAGTCCTGTTTATTCAATTATATTAAAAAAATTATAATAATAAATCCTCCTCCAAACATAGTTCTTGTTTGTCTGGCCAAATAACTATCATTCTCACCACACTATCACCACAAAGCTCTCCTCCAGAAGGTTTTTGTTTGTTTATGCAATCAGGATCAATCTTGAATCAATTAAATTAAATTAAATTAAATTAAATTCAAATCAATTCAATTCAATTTTATTTATATAGCGCCATATAACAACAAAGTTATCTCAGGGCACTCAATCACATGGAGCAGGTCGAGACCAACTTCCACACACACAAAGACCCAAAGTTCCCACCATGAGCAAGCACTAGGCGACAACGGCAAGGAAAAACTCCCTTTTAACAGGGGTATAAGGTTAAAAGATCCATATCGCAACTTTGGGATTGTAATTGGTAATATTGACACTTTCCTCTCTGGGATCTGGGAACACGACATGTAAAAAGAAGTCCAACGGGTCAGAAACACCAGCAGTCAGACGATATAACAAGTTGGAAACAAACAGATGTGTGTAGTAAACCGTCCTACTGTAGGTTTTAGACCAATACTTTGTATTTTGTCTATGGTGTTCTGCCTTCTGTCAGCAGCAGCAGCTCAACTTAGACTAACTTTCACACACAAATCACACATATCCTGTGTATCCTGTGTACAGAATCTGCTCCTTACCCTTAAAGGTTTAGTCATAAATTGATGTACTGTGCATATACACACTCACTCAGTCTCAATGCTAGTGTGTCTGGGCATGGTTGTTTGTAAATGGTAAATTATGGTGATCACAAAATACATCCTGTCTTCAATAAATGCTCTGAGGTGAAAGAATCCAGTCTTTCTTTGTTTTTGCACTTTATTCATTCAGACATACAGTTTGATATAACAAAGAGTGTAGGATATCCTCAGGGAGCCTATTGGTAACGACGTGACTGGACAGAACTTCAGTAGTCTTTTTGGCAGTGAACTTCATCATCAACAAGTGGATTAAAACAGCAGTTTATACATCACCATTCCAGGCAGCGATCATACAAAATACTGTAATGAATTTAGAAGCATCTAGAGAAACAAATTATTTGTATACATTCACTTTATTGCGAAGTTTTCTGAAAGCAAGCATTTTGTTGTCTCTTTTTAAGAATTTGCATAGTTCAAGCAGTTTGTCTATTTTCCCCCCCAAAGTAGCAACGGTTACATGTGATAGTAGGATATACTGTAACTGAAATCCAAAATATTATATACAGTGACAAATGTACATATTTTTTATTTTCATAATCCACAAATGCTACAACTAGTATCAAATATTGGACACCACCCTTTGGCTGTCATATCTTAACACATCAATTCCAAGTAATCCAAAAATATCTATGTTCTGCTTCTTCAAACAATCCTCAAGAGCAATAAAATAAAAACAGTCTTCTTTGTGAAAAAAGCAAAATGTAATTGATCATAAAAATTGAACCTGTCAATTTGTCATTGAATATCCATGCATCTAAAAAAATATGTACTGCCTCTTCTGAACCTATTCCCTTTCTAAATAAAAACATTGAACAAGAAAAAATAGAAGTATTCTTTTAAATCCTTGTTTAGTTTATGCGTAGTGAGAGCTGTTAACTGCTTTCTGCATACACATTTTGTTTTTTCTGTTACACACAATAGCTTTCTACAAAGACAGGTCACTTGAACATTGAAGATAAGGGCAAAAGCATAAATAACACACACACACACACACACAACAAAGGGTCTGTGTGTGTGTGTGTGTGTGTGTGTGTGTGTGTGTGTGTGTGTTTGTGTATGTGGGGTCACAGCGTTCAAATCTGGGGGAGGTTCCAATGAAGAGGCATGGTAAACTAGAGGGATAGCTAAAGATGGTGTTTTTTATCCTGTGAGAACAATATATTATTTTGTCTGAACATATCCTAAATTTCGATTGGCATTTTTATTTATAATAGAAATATTGATGATTTTCTAAGAATGTGTGACATTTGAAGATAGATGTCAGACACTGATAAAATCCATTTCTAAAATGCAGTTATGGAGTATGGAATAAAACAGACTGTTGTGTAACACTGTTCTAAACAAAAAAATCCAGAATGAAATACAACTCTACTAAAACAGAGTTAAAATAAAAAATATAAATGATTATGTAACATATCTCAATAATGAGTTGATTTCAGTTTATAAAATGTAATTAACTCATGTATTCTTCTTTCTTCATTCCTTCAAATGAATTATGAAATAATTGTATTATTTACTTTACTCATAGTTAAATTATGCATTTATTTCAAAATGTATTATTTAATTATTTAATATTGGCCATTTTGAGTTCCACTTAAAGATGCTATTGTAGTTTTTTTAAAATGTCCCATTGGTTCAATCCATCATTGCATTTCCTCCAGATTCAAACTTCTTTGTAAGGGTCCATTCATGACAACAAATAAAACACACAGACATGTTTCAGACTTATGGCACTGAATGACGATGGAAATGTTAGTGGGATATGTTACATATTCTACAGTATTCTTCAGTACATAATTCCCTCAAATGACTGCATCATTAGCTAACTCCTCATTACAAGTGTTTTTCTAACGAGTTACTCTTCTAAGGTCACTTCTATTTTCACTTTCCACATACAATGTACCATTTATAAACACATATCCAACACTTGATGAAGTCTATTGAATTATATGCTAAATGCAAAGGGATTTAACCAAATGCAGGAGCTGCACACAGTAGCTGGTGGGTAGGTGATCGTGTCCCTTCAGGATGCAACTCTGTCTCATATGAATTACATTTATCTGCTGTTCTGGATTAGAGATTTATGCTCAGTGCCAATGTTTTGTGCCAAAGCAGTTGAGAAATGTGAGGATCATATAGAGCAGTGATGGTGTGGGGTCGAGGCAGTGGCTGTCCCAGGTTCCCATTTCCTACTGGTAGTCTGTGCTGCCATCTCCGTTGTCTAACCACCAGATGACCACCATCTTTGTCCGAACGTTAGCGGTCTTGTGAACATGTTAGACTGCTCAGAAGCATACAGATAGCGAGTCCAACCACAGTAAACATGTCTGTCTTAGTGTCTAACAATATTCCACTATGCAATGAAACAAAATGACCATATATTCCCATAATTCAACTAAAAGAAGTTAAGGATTTGAGCTTTATGATTCCACTGGATTTCACACCATAGAGTTAAGTCAGCACAGAGCAAGGTCATTGTTTCCAATGAAGAGCAACTGAGTGGGTACTAGCTGTGTACACAGCCTTGATTTTCCTCCAGCTTTTGTGGCAAAAGTTCAACAAAATTTCATTTTGACCCTCAAATATGCTGAGCTCCCTGACCAATGGCATTGCAGCACTGACAACAGGATATGCAGATACCTCTTTCAATGTAGAAAAGACAACAACCAAAGTTATACTAGCCACCTAGCCACAAAGATTGTTGTGACATAAATTCCATCAACTGTACATGTCTGGGACAATCCGCTATATCCGAACTTTATGACCATGCATACTCTTCGTGCCTACAAACATGCCTGTCTGCATACTCAAACGCCCACTGTAGTATGTACAAAACTATACATTTTGCACTATATCAGGGACACAAATATTGGTGTGAGGAACCAGGTTAGAAAATAAGTATTGTGTTTTATGTAAGCCATCCTCTGATTCTGATGAAGAACAAGGTGTCGTCTTTAGCAGCTTTGTAAGATGGGTCATGGTTTTCCACTCTTCATCACCACAAACTCTGTGTTCTTGCAAGTTTGTTGTGAAAAGTCAGTGATGCATCAAAGCAAAATATAATCCAGGTGACCTAATCAAATGAATGTAATGATAATGGTTGCATATGAGTGTAACTGATAGCAGACAGGCATCACAGTGAGTTCAGGAGAGTCCTCAGCTTTTTACAAAGGATGACCTCTCATCCTTCACTCTTGTTTCGGTCAGTTGTCAAAGTATAAGAATATGTTAGTGTGGGCAGATCTTCTCAGTCTGTCAAGGTTAATGTGGAAATTAGATGAAAATGAACATCCTCCTTTGGTTTTTAGTGTCCAGAAGCGTATTCAAAGCCTCTCTGGAGGCTTTAGTAAGACTCTTATCTACTAGTCGACCTCAGTGACGTTAATCCGAAACCGTTTCTCTGCAGCTCTTTTCCTTGTTCATCTTGTATGCAGTGTTCCCTTGTGAGCTGATTAACATCGAATCCCAGGTCATTGACATTTTGTCATTATGTGTAACACATCTCATCATCAACAGAGTTCATCAGTAATCTCTACTTTGTATAATATGTCCTGAGCTAAATTATATAGACATTTTACACAACTTGAAGCTGGTAAGAAATCTGGAGCCTTCTTTTGTGCCACAGGGCGCATAGTGTGAGGCCAAGGTGAGTTGAATGAATTGGAGTTTGGAGGGGTTGAGGTTACAACTCTTACAAGTCCTTTTGCTCTTGCCTCCTAGGAACCTCCTTGGCTTTCCGTGCTTTTGTTGTATTAGTTTCGGTGCTAAAGAAAATAAAAGTAATTTGTGTGGGTCCATCTGAATTGTTCAGTTTGTCCAGTGAATCATCAGAAAGATGCTCCATCAAACTTGACAGCAGCCAGGGCTTGAGCTATACACAAAAAAAGACAAAGACAGACACGGTAAGACAGATAGAACAATAATACCAGGTTACCTGCATCTCACTAGGTACAGAGTACTGTTTACTATCATGAACAATAAGTGGAATTCTAACAAAAACTCAGAGGTTTTTACTTCAGAAATTAAATTTACCAACAAAATCTAGGGCAATTCTGAGTCTGAGGGGAATATGGAGCACTTGGACCAAAACTGGGTCATCAGCATCTTAATCTTATAAACATGAGCACTGCTATTCAAAACCCCTATTGGTCAAACATATTGAATCATATCATAAACCTTAGTAGATGAAATCAGGAGAAACGTTTGCAAAAGCAGGGGAAGAAGAGGACTGGTGGACATGGTGTGGTAAACAGAGACTCACCTTGTATAACTCACACCTTCATGGTGTGGACGGAGTTGGGGTAGTCAGCAGTGGAAGGGGGAGGGGCCAGGTTGGTCGGGGAGGTGGGGGGACTGGGAACGCACTGGACTGGAATGAGATGAAGGGATGCGGGAGGAGTGAAAAGAGGGAAAATGTGAAGAAAAACAAGGAGTGAAGCAATCAACGGGAGAAGAACGGTGAGTTAAGTAGGTGAAGAGGAGGGACTGTGACTGTGAAAATATGGACTGTATATGTAGTCTTTCAGGGTAAAGAAAACTGTTTATTCTGGTTTCCCTGGATCTCCATGTGTCCTTTGAACACATGATCAGCTATGCATGTGTGACTATCTTATCACTAACGAATTATAAGTTGACCTGACACTGTAAAAAAAGTATCACGTGTCAAGTAAAAGAAGCACATGGATACAAGTTTAGTATTTTTGTTAAGAAGCAAAATTGACTGTCACAAACAAAGATTATGGACTGATTTTATGTATTAACAGGACTACAAGTCTAAAGCTAGCAGCTAGCTGTGATGCACAGTGATACTTTGAGCCAAAAGATAATAACAACATGCAAAAATGTTCACAATGACAATGTTAACATACTAATGTTCATACTTATAATCAGTTCATGTTTACCTTTACATCTAAGTTCAGTGTGTCTACATGCAAACTCAAAGTGCAGCTGAGGTTCATGGTACTTGAATAGGTTTACAGGTATTTGGTCATAAGGCAAAATATTGAGAAAAACAAAGATGTTAAGATATTTCAGTGGATAAGTAAAACCTTTGATCTACATTCAGAAGATCACCAAACTCATTAGGTTTCACTTGGAATGGGTACTTTCAGTGGGTAGTTTGACACTGTCATGGTCACTCTGGTTGATTTGAAAATATATTTATTACAGAATTGCTGTAATATA
>JAVQJD010039888.1:0-21744 GCA_036023655.1 Nannoperca australis
ACACACACACACACACACACACACCCACCCACACACACACACACACACACACACACACACACACACACACACACACACACACACACACACACACACACACACACACCCTTGTCTTTCTATCCAAAATAAAGCTGATTAAGGCTGTCTGCTGCATGTGCACTGGAGTATTAAATGTCGTGTGACAAGCTGTGCCTGCTAATGGTCACTGCGATGCACTCTACTGTAACTCCCTCCAGGGTGAGAGCAGAAAAATAAATACATGTCACATTTTGTCCAAAATGAGGGTAGATACACAGTGTACATATCCAGTGTGACACGTGTTGCCCAGCTCAAGAAGCACAGGATTATCTAAAGAAGGGTTGAACGATACGCAAAAAACAATAAACAAAACAAAGATTATTACGATTTTAGAGGGAACGGTAATGTTTGCATTTCCTTTTCACTGAAAAAAATTAAAATGGTGTCATGATTTTCGCTGGGGTCTGTACCAAACAAATGTTCCCTTATGTCTGGAAACCACAATGTTTCAGTTATAACTGCATGCTGTGACACATTTTACCTTTACTGAAAAGCTGAAAAGAATTTGCCTTGCCTTGAATGCAATTCATGCAGCACTGACTGGCTGGTTCTCACTGTTCACGTAAAAGGGAGTGATTTAGGGCAGGCAAGGAGATTTGGCCACAATGATAAGAGTACCACTCGGTTCCCTTCGTTTGTACCAGAGTAACGTAACATCACAAAAAATGCAATGACTTGTTCAGACTTATACTCTTCAACTGCAAACAGTGATTGACTCGATATTCAAAAAAGCGTAGCATACAGAACAAACTCACCCACATACACATGAGTACAAGCACTGACCATTATTCATACAGTGTATACTTTCTCCAGTGTTTAATGCACAGAAATACTAATTCTGTGTCGTTTGTTTTCATTTATATTATTTTGCTTCAGATGCACAAATCTGCACTTAACAAAAAATGCCATGAAGCCTGTTTTTTATTTGGTGAAAACTATCAAGTTAGAAGCCTGAAGATGGAGTCCCATCTGTCACGGTAAATAGTTCTCATCCGTCTGTGTTTGCCCCCATCTCTCCTCTGGAGGAGCTGCACGGCAACAGAGCGAGGGGAAAAGAGGTGGGATGCTGTGGATGGATGGATGGATGGATGGAGGCCCCGCATGGACACTAGACACTCTCCTTATAAGGGCATGGTAGTGTGTGTGATGACTCCCCGTGGTCTGACCCTTTTGGACCTCTTAGACACTCTCACACTTGCCAAAACACCATGTGGACAGCACAGACCGAGCGCTGATGAGAGCAGACACTTCACCGTCACACCCACTACACATCCAACTTCTCTCTTTCTCTGCACTTCAACTTCTTTAGCCTTGTACTCTCTTTCTCTCCTTCCCCTTTTCTCCCCCATCTCGCTTTCTTTCTCCCTTGTACTCCTCCGCTTCCTCTTTCAGGTGACACAAAGCAGAGTTTTCTCCGTTTTTTCCCCAGACAGACAGGTGTTGGCAGGAAGTCAACTAATTTACACGATGACACTGAATCTAATTAATTAAATTAGGCCATTTACAAAATCAGCCTGCAGACATTAGCTAGCTACACAGACAGTGGTCCATTTATTTAGTCAGTTTGTTCTCCCAATGAGCTAACATGTCAGTAAACTAGCCACACATTTAGCCAGGCAGTAAGCACATAAGTCAGACAGTTTAGTAGTCAGACAGTCAGTAAATCTGTCAATCATCCCGGCAGGTGGTGGAGTCAGACAGAGAGCAGGGAGACTCCTAAATAATAAACATGTTTTTCAGGAAACATCAATCGAGAGCCAGAATGGAATTTTCCAGTGACCCCACAAAAATAACACACATAATAATAAAACGACAGGCCCCATTGTGTGTTGTCAGACAAAATGATTGAAGTAAGGTTCATTACGCCATAATAATCTACTGTTAAGCGGAGTAGTGCACTCGATGGTTGGAGTTAATTTGACTATATTTGGGAAAAATATTGATAATGAAATCTCTCCAGTAGTGAGTAGTGGGGAAGTGGAATTCCATGCCCACAAACAGAGACTCCTGAAGCTTTGCAGTGTTTAAAACGAGCCTCAAGCTTTGGCTAAAGTCAGCACAAAAGTGTCACCACTAATGACTGATTTATATACTGTGCTTTGTTAAAGTTTACCCAAAATAATTGGTTGTTTTTTGTTTACCTGCCAGGGACAACAGATGTAAATTAGCTAACTCTGTCACTGCAAAAATAAACAATAAAATAAGGCTGTGTCTAAAAGCTGTAGGTTTCCATGGTGATAGCAGAGACATCCGTTAAAACAGGGGAAGCACAGGAATATGACAGTAAAACCCTGGAGGACACACACACTTTGTTCTTCAGTGGTTCATGGTTTAGAAAAAAGGAAGGTGTCTGATGAAAGCTGCAGTCACTTCTGGTTGAACGCCGGGCAAGGAGGATGCCAAACCTACTGGTTAGAGGGGGAGGAGCGGTGGCAGACTGCAGGCGTGTGATGGAGGCGAGAACAAAACGCCAGGAAAAATCTGGAGGGAAAGAGCGGGGGGGAGATGTATCCAGAAAAGGAGAAAAGGAGTTGTACAGCCAAACAAAATCTAAAAAACTAAATTATTATGCCAGTGCCTCCATGTTGCTGAAGGGAACGTGCAGCATGGGAAACTGTGACTGAAGTAAGTAGAACAGCTAAAGTAGAGCAAAACTAAACAGCCCTGTGAAAGACTTTCATGTCACACGAGCAATGTTTAGCGATTCACAAGTAAATATGAAACAGCATCTTCCACCTAAACGGTGGTAAATCTCCTCAAGGCACGCACGTGCACGCACACATGCACATGCACGCACACATGCACGTGCACGCACACTCTCCAATGGTTGGTAGCCAAAGTTTACACAAGAAGACAAAAGACTCCATATCCCACAGTTCACTGGGTTAAATGGACCATAATAGTGAACATTCGAGTCCCTCTTATCTGGCTCTCACATCAGCAGTGCTTTCACGGTGTGTTTACATGCCCAACATTAGCCTCAAACCACTGAGTACTCAGTAAATCAGTGAGCACATATTATAATCTAATGCAAATGTGTCCAAGACAGTTTGAAGTGGGGGTTCTTACAGATAAAGCCAAAACTACAATATGTAAACATGGCATATCTTGTGCTTTCTTTATGTTTTACGTGTTCTTCTGAGGTAAACTGCTGACATTACCTTGAAAAAAAGTACCCGCTGAAGCTGACATTTCATTTTAATTGCCATTCAACTTGACTCACCTATGTAGCTGCCTTTGTAGCTGTGCTTTACAGTAGCCACCAGAATTGCTGGTGTATGAGTCACAAACATAATACAATCTAATGATCGGGGTACAGGTATTACAAATGGGTCGTTACCAACACTGACTGGAAACACAGAACAGGATACGTGCTTCATAGAAAAGTACAATAAAAACTGGCCTTGAAAATGACCATCACCTCTGACAACCAAAAAAAACAACATTTAAATGCATCAACACATTGGATTTGACTGCTACTGAATTATATGGTAAGGTTTCATATATTTCCACTACAGGTCTCAGTTAATGTAGCACGGCAAATTTTGAGAAGTAACATCCTGTGTATTATGCTTGCAGTGATGGCAGAGTGGTGAGCGCAGAGATACAAAGAGACAAAGTCACTCAGAGAGCATTTGTCAAGGTCAACAGCAGAAGTAACTTTACCCACACGACTAGTTCCAAGAATATAATGCTGTCCCAAAGGCAATGGTCCTTGACTTTTACAGTGTAGAGATGCATACTGCGGAACTGTAGTCTCGCGTTTGTGGTCTGTCAAAACAGTTTCTTGTCCTGAGGGGAGGAACAGGCCGTGACCCACTTTGGATCAGGACCCTGTTGTTTTCTTAATGCTACATTAGAGCTTCCACAATCGAAATGAGCCATAATTACAATTTAGCCTGGGCTACAAATATAATCATCCTTTAGTGCAGAGGGTTAAAGAAAAAACACAACCATTTGGTCTTGTGTTACCAGGTTTATGATGGTAACATTACGGCTATCAGGGGCGACGTTTTTGAGCTCATTGCAGCCATCATTGCTTTGGTTTTTCCTTGAATATCGACCACGAACTGGTCTCACTCAACAATCAGGTAACATGACTGGTTGCATTACTCATCGACTCGAGAGCTGCAGTTTTGTTATCGCACACAACATTGTTACTTCAAAAAAAAGCTTTTTACTAGCCAACTATTTACAACTGCTGGGTAAAAATGAGCTGACATGCCACTTTACATCGCTGCATGTTTTACCTGCAATGTTCTAAAATGGTTTTGTCATGTTTAGAATCTTTCAAACCGACGACAAGAGACCTTGGCGCAGACCCTGGATCGCGTGACAGCTGTTGATGTTCACAGACATCCAAGATTGAACCTGTAAATCAATTATTTACATGAATGAGCATCATCCCCACGACTGGATAATGCGCATTTCCAACATAGCTCCAGGTCACGCGAAGGGAGATGGTGCGCAGACATGTGAGTTAGTAAAGAGTAACTCACACTCTCATTTGCCTGAAAATTAGACCCCCTTTGCTCTCATTTTCAAGCAAGTAGATGAATGTGTGTGTGTGCAGTGTGTGGTGACAGCACGTGTCTTTGATGGCCAAAGCTCATTCTCTACTGCAGTGTGCAAAGGATGGAGTGAGTGAGGGAGTGAGTGAGAAAGGGTGGGGGCGGGAAGGAAGAGACACATCTGGCTCAGGACGATCTGCCTTCTGCAGACACCCTGGGTTCAAACAAGGGTTAACCTTCAGTGAAGGTTCAATGGGCTGGAAGACAGCAATCCTCCCATGAGTAAATGAATGCGTGTGCGTGTGACTGCTCCAGAGCATCTTTCTACCATTCTGCATGGCAACAGCTGATGAATGGATGATGGATTCATAACAGCCCAGTGAGCTCTGGGTTTGGTGATTTCAAGGGGGGTTGAAGGGGGACCCAGAGACATCACTAACCATTAAGACTCATACATTTGACAGCGTGGTCCGATAGCAAGTGCCTCTGTTCCCTTTGTATTCATTTTATAACATCAAATGTGTCGGTTTGCAGCCCTCCAGCATGCACCGCTACCGTGAGAAAGAACAATGAAAAACAAACAAATGAAAAACAGGAAAATGTAAGATTTCGCGAGTAAAAACCTTTCATTCATCATTTCATGCTCAAGAAAACCAAGCAGGCAGAAGAGGCGCTGGAAGTGTGGGAACTGTTTTAAGTTTCTTTTTTTTATGTGTGTAACTACACAATCACATTAGGACTTTATTGCTACTATTCTTTTAAACAGCAGTTACCCTTCACTAAATATATCATGAGTGTCTGCTGCAGTTGAGACAGTCAAGATGCTAGTATAAAATTATGAAAGTTGAGGTTTTGATCTTGATTAATACTTCCAAACACAATATCTAGCGACATAAGCAGCCGTATTAATTTACTATATGGCCATAAAAAGGCTAGGCTAAAAAAAAACAATCCACAACTGCTCTGTTTGGCACAAGAACGCACAACTATAAGTAGCAACAGGAAATTGCTGTTGCTTTTTCTCTCTACTTGATAGACTCCAAGCCAGCTGAACCTGATTGGCAGTTTCAGCTGTCTGGTTCCACGTTGCTTCTTTACACTCAGGTGACTAGTGAATCCCCAGTCTACAACATTGTCAAGCCTTTTGAAAAGGTCAAATGTAATAAGGACAAACTATGTCCTCTCCTGTATCTTGGGGCACATTTTTCAAACAGCTATGCTTATAAAACACTGAAACAGGAACACGATGAAATGGGAAATGCAGTCTTGATCTTAAATAGCACATTCCCAGGCTGGGTCAGAGCCCACTGTGTTGTCCATGTTGAGGAACAAAGACGTGCCAATAATAAAAGAAATAAAGTGTAAAAAAAAAGGCATCGTTGTGGTGCTGTTCAAACACAGTAAATCCCAGACGGAGGGAAATGACCACCAGCCAAGTGCTTCTAAATTTTGGCTGAGTCTGGGTGTTTATCTACAAGCCATTTTGGCAAGGAATCAGAAATAGAGATCTTGTAAAGACAATGTAGCTCAGTAACATGTAGTGAAAATGACAGTTATCATGGAGTGAAGCAGATACAGTATCCAGTTAACACATATTTTCTGCAGCCTGGATTTCAGTTAACTGCTTGCCGCCATTCTGGACCAACATAATCCAAATCTTAGGAGAAAGAGAATGCTTCAGTGGAACTACAATTTATTAGCAACTAACAACCACCACAACTGACTGTGATAGGCTGAGACATCTGTCAATCAAGCAAACATGCCTCAGAACTACTACTTCCTTTCTCTTAGGGGTTTAACGGGGCACATATTCGTAATAAAACACTTTTGTACGGTACATCTTATTAAACCAAATGAGTAGCCTGATCTGATTAGATGCTACGTCATGGCAAGAGCAGAACATAAATAGAAATGTGGTTGTTCCTCCCAAGGACATTTAGCAGTGTGTCAGTTGATGACTATTAGCTAAAACATGCAACTCAGATTACCTCCGCCTGTATGGTCAGCAAATTCCATATTCCGGGTTCTTATAGCAATCAATGTATATTTTCACTTTGTTTATTTTACTTGCTGTTCATTTTAACTTTGATTGTAATTATTGAAAGTGTGCTAATTTCCAGAGTAAGGGATCAACAGAGGACTTATCTAGCTATGAATGACGAGTTAACTTTTCTTTGAAATACTGTATTGCAAATTTAGGCCGGGTCAAACCAATAATCCGATTCAAATATTAACGGATGCCTGGACATTTAAATACCCAGTTTTAACACACCCATCAGTTATGCATCCAAATGTCTGTGTTCATGTGTCATTAGATGGTAGCAGATTACAATAACGTGACACTGTTTTAGATGTAAATTGTCTGTGAACTAACCAGCAGCTCTTATGTCTGTTAAATCAACCCATTTCCTCCAAGACGGATTTTGTATAAACCAAACGGAAACCAAAATCAACACTAATGACCCAAAATAACTTCTGTTTGGAAAGCACTAGGAAAATGGCTGGCAAGCACAAACCAATTGTTTATCTAGTGTGTCTCTCACTACCTGGGTTATCCTAAGTGACTGTACAGACCAATTCTGACTTTCCTGGGTTAATTGTTCTTATTGGTGAGCATTTACAGTACATCCTAAAATACTCTAATAAAGCTGGCACCAAATGTTTACACGAAACGAGTGAAGATCTACTCATGTAGTGTTGACCTTTGGCCTGGTGTAATCTGTGCATACTCATTACCTCAGTGCTTGTGTAGTGTGTGGTTATTGTTCTGCTCTAGAAAATTGTATATCCTAAAACAATCATGAAAGAACTGCTTAGTAGTGATGGTTCGTTCGCGAACGATTCGTTCTATTTGAATGAATCTTTGAAGTGAATGAAACAAACTGATTCCTCACGCAAAATGATTTAATCATTTGAGTTGCCGCCTACAGTCGGAAACGGTTCAGAACTGTTTCCGACAGTTATTTTAGTTCCTTTGTTTTATTATTTTTTTATTCGACAGGGACATTCTTTCTTTACCTAATTTCAAACGTTAAAATTATTCATATAAGCTTTCAATATTTTGTGAGAGTTTTCTATAATAAGGTTTGTCGTCCCGTGTTTGTCTTTGTCTACACATAAAAAAAAAAAACATTCTCACCCAGAGTGAACCGTCTTTTTTATGTAGGCTAGCTGAGTCTTGTTTCAATATAATGCCCAAATATAAAGTCTTTAGAAAACAACCTTTTTAAAGACATAAAATTTGTCGCAAGTTCATTATCAAGTGAGGGCACGTTTACGTTGTTAACATCAGTCAGTCCATTAAAGTCGTGTAAAGGCTGTGTAGAAGCAAGACATATATCCTGTTTTATTATAGGTAATTATTTTACATGTTGCAGTGTTGTCCCTGGTTACAACCCTCCATAGGTCCATGCTTATAAATTGAAGACGTTTGGTCACCCCTTCCTCTAAGGGTTTGGTCCGTTTTAATTTTTGTGTCAGAACAAGGTCAATTTCTCTGAGCTTTTGTACTGCAAATAAAGGAATCAACAAATCAGTTTGTGTGGATCGGACATCACGTCACATCTCCACAATGACGGAACCGTTGATTGATTGTGTATCTCATTGTCCTGTATTATATGACAAAGGACACAAAAATCATAATACTGAACTCAAGGACAATATGTGGATAGCCCGATAGGGGGATGAGTTTGGGTAAAAATATTTGAAATTATGTTTGGGTCGGGTTTGGCACGGTGTTTCCTGTTCAGTGCTGGTGTTTGTTATCTATGTGACCACAGGAGTAACAGTGAGTAGCTTAAGTTAGTTTACTGTTGTATGTAGTAGAGTTGTTAGCAAGGCAACACTGTCATAGCAGGTTTGGCTCTTCATATTAATCAAATACGGGAAGAACTCTGTAGCTTTGTACCTGCAGGCCCTGCATTAACATAAGACGATGGAGCATACATATTGGAGCACACAAAGGATTTATATCAGTGCTCCAGTGTCGGGAATCAATCAATCAATCAATCCATCGCAAATTTGCATTGCTGCTGGTATTCAATAGTTTACGTATCATGTATTTGTTACGTCCCTGGTGTGTAAGGCCTTAATGATGGCAGACTAAGTGCAGATTGGCACCAACGCAGCCAGGATTATGGGTTCCATTATCTTGGGGCCACTCAAACTAAAAGATGTATGCACATATGATACTACTAAGTAGTTTGGAGAAAAGTGGTCACCAAGTGGCATATGGTCAAGCTCTGCTCAAGCTAAGCCCATTAACTACAGGCCATCAAAAGAAAAAAAAGAAAAAAAAACATTAAAGACACACCAGCCTGGTGCTTAAACAAAAACAAGATTGGCCTTGGCTTTCTGCATCCATTTTCCAAATAATTCTGCTGTTTTGACTGGCCAGGAAAACAGGCCTTCAAATTGGGTTAGGGGAGCTGCGTCTCCCTCAGGCTCCCTTCGCTGGAGCAAATGTGACAGCAGGGCGTGTTGGGGGGGTGAGCTCAGCTCGAGGGGAGGTTGGCTGAGTTTTTCCCTAATATGGACACAGGCCGGGGGAGGTGGGGGTGGCGGTGTGCTGCTGGAAGGCCGGGGAGAGGGTGAGCTGGGTGGTGAAGGGGAAACCTGCCCAGCACCACCACAATGGCAGCCTTGCTTTCCTCTGCTGTATCAGTGACACGCTTTATCCTTCTCTCTTACAGTCGACTTCACATGGCAGCACAGGATTCAACTGTTTTGGTCTAACTGTGCTCTAACCGCTCTGTACACTCTAAAAAACTCTTTAGCAGTTAGAACTCGTACATCAAGCACAGTTCATTTTTAAGCCGCTCTCTGAAATGCTCTCACACAGAACACAAACATGACATATCTCTCTCACACACACCCAGACCCTTGAGTCAGTGACACTGAAGCACAGTACTGAGTCTAGTCCATAGTCTAGTTCAGCAGCTGGCTCTGTGTGGCCTGTGGTTCAGTCAGCTGGGCCTGCTGCCTAATTTTACACTTGCTCATTACAAACTCACCACTATCCCTCCTCCACATCTGGCCTCTGGTGTAGAGAGGGGGACGCCGATCATGGCAACACAGACAAAAACTCACAGTAGTCATTTTTTGTGTTCACAGAGCTGAAGGGGGGCAGGGGAGGAGGGGTGGGGACGTAGTAAACAACTCAGAAAGGCTTCTGTCAATGCTGAGAAAGAGAAGGTGGAATAGAGAGAGACAGGCTGCCAAGGCACATAAGAGTGCATGAAGAGAACAATGGAAGGAGGAAAAGGAATCAGGGCAAAAAGCAAGAAGGAAAGTTAAGGAGGCTGTTTGGTATTTGAAGAGGAGGAGGCAGAGTGGATGTCTGGCTACTAGCAGCCATTGCTGCTTAGTGGGACTCCAGGCGTAGAAATTCCTCCTACGTCTCTGCTCAATGCCACTTCTGTTCTGCCGAGCTCTGCATGTTAACAGCACTGCAGATACAGAGGGAACCATGTCTGTGTGTGACTGAAACTAGTGTTGCCCAGTGTGTATGTGAGAAGATCACCCACCACTACAGGCTTCTTTCTCTGCTTGGTGGAGGTGCCCAAGCTAGGCTAACAGAAGCTACCATAACCATAACTAATATACTCAAACAGATGTGCTACTGCTATTGAAGAATGATAAAATTCACTAATTGTGACTCGTTGATTGCAGATGTTTAAAGTTTTTGATGTTGTCTTCATCCAAAGCCACTTGTGATACTCTAGCTGGATAAAGTGTGGATATCCATATTATACACCATTATCTATATTGTGATTTGTGACATAGACACAGATAATGTCATGGCAATGTCTAGACATTATGTCTAGGATTTAGGTTATTATACTATACAAAGCTTAAACTGAAATCAATTTGTAATCTTTGATACCTTTAAAGCAGAAACCTTTTCTGAACCTAAAGGAATAGTTAAAAATTTCGAAAAGTACGTTTATTGGCTTTGTTGACGAGTTAGACGAGAGGATCGATACAATTCATATCATGTCAGTTAAATATGAAGCTGCAGCCAACAGAAAACAGCTGGAACCAGGTAGCCTGGCTCTAACATAACCCCCAGTAATATCACAAACTGTTATTTTACACTCTTTGCTTGGCAAGACACATAAGAACTATATTTTCCAAAATATTGGAACTATTTCTTTAATATCCCAGGATTATCCTGTACTATCTGCATGATTAATAGTTATCTTTTACCAATATTACATTAAGATATTAGATTTAGCTAATATTGTCCAGCCTTAAAGTGAACCACTTACTGCTGATCTTTCGACACACTGAGCTAGAGGAAACAAAAAGAAATGAACCCTGGGTAATTTCTGCAAAAAACAGGCTATACAGGGAGAGGGGCACAGAGGTGTTCCTTATGAAAACAGACCTATTTATGGCTTTCTATGAAGGCTGGCCTCCACAGTGATGTATCAGTGCTAATAACTTCAGAATGGTACAGCAGACGAGACTTGACCTTTACAGACGTGTCTGACCATGGACTGTTGGCTTGGCCGAGGCCAATATCAAGTGCACCTGCTCAGTCTGTTATGAAACAGGTCTAGGCCGAACGTTTTATTTCCTCCTTACGCCGTTTCACTTTGTTACCTTTGCTCTGAGTCTGCTGTACGCTGTAGATCCTGATGTATCCCTACCTGGTAAGTGAGAGTCAAGCTCAACATACACTAACATTACAGACAGAGGAGCTTCTGCAGAGCACAAGCAGAACACAATGTCAGAGAAAAGGAACTCAGACTAGTAAAAGTGATAACAGTGCTTTTTATATGTTAACCTTTTGTAAGGACTGCAGCATGTTCGCCACAGAAAGAAAAATCATTTTTTTCTTGTAACCCGAGATGGAAATCAGCACCAGCCACATGCTGGTAAAATATGAAAGTGGCTGCTACATTTCAGACAAAATAATGATTTACTATTGAGTGGCTAATTTGAACATTGGCTGGTTGATGTTTACATTTTAAAGTTAATTTCCATGTGGTTTGTCAATTAGATATTACTTTTGTTAGTAAAACACAAAAATGTTATTTGCATTTAACTTAACTGTAAAAGTGAAACCAAAAAACACATGTAACCAAATTATCAAGTTATCACTAATAATCAGCACTAATCATCACAATCCCAACATCCAGTAATCAGGATCAGAGTTTAAGCCATTACTTTGCAGCCCACACACACAGTCAGTGCCTTGCCCTGACCTGACTGCTGTTGTTTTGGTCACTTCACTGTTTTTGCGCAGACACACCCTCCTCACAAAAGCGCGGTGGCTGTTCTCTTCAACATCCTGATATTTGTGCTCTTGCAGACTGCTAGCTTGTCATGAACAATAAACAACTGCAAATCGCTGTCATCCTGCACCTGCTGAGATCAGTGAGAATGCTGCTGAATTGAAAAAAAAAGTCAGTCGTGCAGAAAAACAGGTGGCGCGGCTGTGCACAGTTAACTCATAGATCTCTGTCAAAGTTAAATATGATAATGTTCATTACATTCAGCTAGTGGCACACTCTGATGCATCTTGCAGCATATTTGCGCCACAAAACTGTTTACATTCCAACTGATATCTGGCAGTAGCATTAAGCCAGTTCGTTTCACTAGTACTTGTGCAGCATATGATCAGTCGGTGGCACAACAAATATGATGACGAATGAAAAGATCAGGAATCAGTCTTTTTTATTTTTATCTTGTAGTTTCACAACTTTCAACCTAACTTTGTACTTTACTGTAACACATTTTCCAAGACTTTCCAATTTTCCAGTGGCCTAGAAAGCATGATGCTTTGGGCTTAAAGAAACTGCCAAAGCAAAGCCTGTAGTTGAAAGTAGTTTGCACAAAATCGATTGGACAGATGGTGGGTGTGCATTTTAAACGACTCAGTCATACCACCACTCGGGTTTCAAAAAAACAACAGGCTACTTATCTGACATGATGCAGCATGAAACCTCACAAGGTTAAATAAAGACAACAGGGAGACTAACGTTTCTCATCACAACAATAAAACAAGTAACAAGAGGATTTGAAATCCCCCTTAGTTACCAAAGAAATTCTGCTTCCCATCATAAATTAAAAGTTGAAGGATTCCTGTGGATAGTCTATGATGTTGCAAGAGCAAAAGAATCTAAGAAAAAACACTAACAGTAATATTTTAGAGCTTGAGGGGTAATAAACAGAACAGAACTGACAATTACGAGCACAGCTCCTGCACAATACCAGCCAGCGAGAGCATGCGGAAATGGCACGGCAAGCAGACTTGCAGAGAGCGGCAGGATGCGAGTATAAAAAGTGAAACGTGAGTGGGAAGTGTGCAGGGTCATAAAGCTGTGCAGTTTGACACACACTCATTCTCACAGACAGACCAATAGATACAGGCAGACGGGTAGTTTGGGGTAAAACAGGAACTTGGACTTTGATCGGCGTAGTGTTTCACAGGGACACACAAATAACGAATTTCCGGAGAGCATTTAAAAACAGGAAAGGATCGAGGATGGCAAACAATGAATAAAAAAAGAATATTGAAGAATTTTGACTGAGGGACATAATTCCTGCTGAACATTGAACGCTGGCAGCTTAGCTGTTAAAACACTAGGCTTTCAAGAGATAAACTGAGATTGATTAATCCTGCTTTGCCAAATCGTGAGACTGAAAAGGCTCCTTGTGTTAGTGGGTACACAGTTACAGCTGAAATGATAAGCCTGTTTCACAGCACACATTTAGTCTCTTCACAGTAGGAAAAGCACAGGTGTTACTAATAACGGTAACGATGTCTCTGTTGTGTTCACGTGTCCCAGTGAGCCAGCATGAATAACATTAAAGACCCTGAAACGTAAGCAGCTAAATAGAATTCAGCCATCACTTATTTTATTATTAACACCTTTACTTTTCTGTCAGAATTTCTTTAAATAGTCCTATTATTGATGGCGATGACTAGTCTTTAGGGCGTTTTCACACCTGCCCGGTTAGTGCAGTTTGCTTGGGCAAGCGTGAACGCAGTAATTGCACTCGGGTGTGGACCAAAACAACCGCACTCGGTCCGGTTCCAAACAAACTCCGGAGCAGTTAGTTTGTGGTGGGAACATGATCCAACCTCGATCAGATCCAACTACCAGGTGTACTCCACAAGTCTCAGCTGAAGTGCTCCTGTCACACAGAACATTGTTCCTGTCTTGCTCCCACCCCAGACACATCTGACCAATAAGTGGAGTGAACCTTCTCATGTGGTTTGTAGTGATGCATGTTAGTCTGCCTGGATTTTTCTCTGTGTGAAAAGAAACTCATCAACTGATTCAGCGCAAACCAACTATAGGTGTGTAAACGCCCTCAAAGCTCCTGCACACCCTTGGTCCACCTACACAGGTATTCTCACTTGGTGTCTTGATTAGATCTCTTCTGATGTTGTTCTCGGGTATTTACTGTCAATCATTTGTGTATGAAATCTAGCAGCAACTTTCATATTTTACTAGCTTTTGACTTGTGGCGGGTGTTAATTTCCCACCCTGCTGCCATCTTTAAAAACATGTGTAACAGCTCATAGTAGTCTTAAAAAATGGACCAAAACAGACAACTGGACAGACAGTTAAGTGATTTGACTGTATATGCGAAGGGGGGGATACAACGTGATTTTAACTTGTCAAAGCTAAATATAAAAATCTTGTATGTGAATGGTGTTGCTATACTGCCGGGCCGGCTTACGTCACTTCAGAGTAGCTAATTGTGGTGTGAATGCAAAGAGAAAGAAAAAGCCCTTGAGGGTATGTAGTAGGTAGACTGTTTTGTCTGAAAAAGCCTAATGACTTAGTCCAGGCCATCCCTGTAAACAGCTGCCATAATTTAGCTTGAAAAGAACTACTAATTGTGTACCATAACCAACTTTTGTTTTCTCTTGATGCAACAGTGATGTTCTCATACTTCATTTGAATGAACACAGGAGGAGGAACTCTGGCCAAAATTTTACACGCATAAACAAATGTGTGAATCGAATACACCAGACAGTCTAGCAGTGCTGCAGGGTAATCTCAGTTAGCATCAACAGTGAAATAATGAAATAGGAACACTTCACACTGCTTGTTCAGCTAAAAGCAGATATGTAGACTTGACAGTGCTGCAGTGCTGGAAGGAAATACTTTTGGGAGTTCTCATTTGGTCTCACAACTTGTGATTCATAGCTGGACTCTGAACCACTGCTGCAAGCATTTGGAGTTTGAGAACAGCTAATCTGCAAATATCATATTAGCTTTCTCCGGCCTGGTGAGAGTTTAAAGCAGCACATTGCAGAAGCTTGGTGCCTCTTTGTAATATGATCATATTTCACACATCAGAGGGTAGCATCAATACCAGCTTGCTAACTGTGTTTCAGGTGGATACTGCATTTCTTTGATCATGACAATACAGAATCAACCCAAACGTGCTGTCTGGATTGTTGTGTGGCTTGCAGTGGTAAAACTTTAAACCTGGCTGCACTTTGAATTGCATCCGTGTATGAAAGGTGCTATATAAATAAACTTGCCTTGCCTTGCCTTATCATGATAAAAATAATAATGTCAAACATCTTCCACATACAGTCTATAGTGTTAGCATTTATTTTTTTGTATGTTTTGGCAGTGCTCTTGTTGTGGCAGGCTGCCTAGCAGTGCTAAATGAGCCCAAAAGAAGCACTGCGATGCAACACAAGGGATTGCCCCTGTGCTAGCCTGAGGCAACCTGTGACAAAACAGCAGGTTAAAAACCACAATGTGAAAAAAAAGACACTGTTTGAGAGGGTGAGGTGTCGTATCCTGTTTTTCTGTTACAGACGCAAACCCTGAACGGCGAAAGAACAAAACTACAAGATTTCAAATCTAACAGCTACTGCTGGTCGAGCAGAGTTTCAGCAACACACACAAGTTGCATTCAGACTCTGCCAAGATACATTTGTAAAGTCTGACATATCTCTTTTGCTCTTTTCAGTGTTCTCCCATTCGCTGCACTACATATTATCAAAACCTTTACATGGTACCCAAGTGCCACACAAAACCAAACAAGACCGATTAACCAGTCTGCAGGGCCCGTTGCTGGGATGCTCCAAAGCAATG
This sequence comes from Nannoperca australis, assembly GCA_036023655.1. Classification (NCBI taxonomy): domain Eukaryota; kingdom Metazoa; phylum Chordata; class Actinopteri; order Centrarchiformes; family Percichthyidae; genus Nannoperca; species Nannoperca australis. The sequence continues at coordinate 15,668 of JAVQJD010039888.1, forward strand.
AATCGACTGGTCACTAAAGAAACCTTTTGTTGTAATGTTTATGATGTCAACATCCACATACATATTCTGGATACAGATAGGGCTCGAGAGGGGTCTTGCCACTTCAACATATGGCAACATATAGTCTGACACCTCTGTAAAGTCAAATACAGCAAGACTTGGTGCTCTTGGAGTACACATCATATAAGTTGAGGATTATATGTTGCTTCTTAAAGTAATGACTTGGCATCTTCCTTTTTGGGGCTATATAAAGGCAAGCCCTGCGTGTCCTCACTTGTCCACACAGTCTAAAAGTGAACACTGAGGCCCACAGCTAGATTGGGCCATGCAAAAAACATGCAAAGCATTTCAGCTTCTTCCACGAGAGATCGGGTTCATCTACAACGGCCATTGTCCCGTGTGTGTGAGTGTTAAAGTCGCAAAATTCAACCAGCATTCCATTAATGCTGCAATTACGGCCTGGCATACCAACTGAAACAAAACACACGAGCATGCACACACAAACACACACAGTGATGTTGGAGAGTGCAGCTGTTGCTGTATGTCCTCTCCAACAAAAGAGCGCCATTTCAGTGCATTGAGAGCCATGATAAAGCGCATTCCTCTCACAACGTCCAAAGACGTACAAAGCTGCAAATATGGAACTATTTTTGAGTCCTCAAACTTTTTTAAGACCCCAACTGATTCACACAATTCAGTGTCTCGGTTCAGACTGCAAACCACTATCGACTCTTCTTAGAAAACCCTTACATTTGACTAATTTGTCAAACAATCAATACCAACCATGTAACTATAGCCCTCCATCACTTGCAGAGTTCTGCATGGTACCACCACCTACACCTAAATACTGCCATAACTCAAAATATTGGACTGAATGAATATATTGCTGTTGATTGATGAAATAAAATGTGTGCTCCAATAACTTCCCATGGGGAGTAGCTCCTGTCAAGAGAAGAGAAAGAAACAGCTGCGGTTGTCTGGCATTTACAACTGCAGTCTGAGACCAGAAACATGTAACTAAACTAGGATAACAGGTCACTTCTACTGACAACCTCACACATTAAAACAGTAGAAAGGATATATATTGTGTTTTGTTCCAATCACCTACCAGTATAAGTACAGTACATTTATGGCAGTTCGTGGTAGCTGAATTGCGAATGGAAAGAGTTGTTAAATTGTTATAACTTGCAGCGAACCGGTGTCCAAAAGCATTTCACACCACTCACTCAGCCATTCAAGCGATTGAGAATCAAAACAAAGCAATAACCAAATCACTCGGCGAACTGGCAACGGGGAAACTCAAATGAAACGTGGCTCGAATTCGGCTGCTACTCGCAGGCTAAGTTTGCTGGTTAGCCAGTGCGCCTGTTAGCCGGCACTGCTGTCAAACAAACCCAGGAAAGACTACTTCCTCAATAGAAGAGTTTGGGAGACTAAATAGGGCACGAGTGGTGATAATAATAAAAGTCTTGTCACACTTGCACAACGTTTAACGTAACCACATAGCTAATTTCAGCGCTCAAAAACGGCTAATGTTAGCAAGCAAGTTAGCGCTTTGCTTCCTCCCCGGCATCTCTTCCCATGTGAACTCATTTGACAGTCATTGATTTGACGGGGATACACAGTTTGGCATCACACCAGGTGAACTACAACTACTTAAAACGAATAAAAGTCGGTTACACTCAAAAACGTACCTGTATGCCTCTTGGGGTAGTACTTTTTAGGATGTTATGAACCGAAGTCTTGTTCTAAGCAGTACTTTCACCGACCTTGGCAGCTCTGCCTGTCCCCAGCACAGCAACAGACAACAACACTCTTAGCACGTACCCCTCCCTCTGCCACCAGAGAAACGAAGTACAAAAAAAAATAAAAAAAATATCGAGTTTTAAGCCCCTCCCACCATCCTTTGTAATTGGTCAATATTAGGGACAGTGCGAACTGAGCCAATTAAATCCGCTGTTGTGTTTTTCTCTGTGCAATAGTAATGTAGCAAGTGATTTCCTCTCTGCAGTGCTTGGCAAAGATTTTCTCTTTTCTAAAATTTAAGCTGAAAATTAAGTTATGGTTATGAAAACACCTTATCTATTGTATTGTTCCAGTGCTTTAATTTAAGATAGTGTATCCTTTCTTCAGATTAAAACTCTAATCCTTTCTCATGCTGTACTACCATATTTTTGACCATCTTTAATGGTATTTTTGGAAGGAAATATGAATCAATAATTCAAGAAAATAAATTACAAATTATTTGATAATGAAAGTAACCATTTGTTGAAGCCCAAAGTAAGTGTATGCTATTTTGAATTTGAATCTGAGGAACTCATCATATATTGTTCACTTGAACAGTTTATGTTATCCAACCAAAATGCTTTTCTTTTGTAGTAAATTGGAGCTCACATCATAAACTAACGACTGGCCTTAACCAGCATTAAGATTAATGGAAGTAGTGAAAGGCATGTTTGAACCTTAGTGGGTCTCTAGAATGCAGAGCATGCACATTTGGCCCTGAGGGCTGCAATACAAAGCAACAGGAACACACACACACACACACACATACAGAGCCTTTAAAAATGTCAAGGCTCTACAGTCAAAACGTACAGTATTTTTAGCCACATATAGCTCGCTGATGCTATTCTTGTGTTTGTTGTTATACCAGGTTGCCTCAATGCATGATAAAACCCTGAGTCAGTGACTGTGGGAAAGGTTTGGAGCTCATTGTTGTCAGCAGTGTGGTTGAAGGTATGCACAGGGTAAACATACCTCCACAAGACTATAAGGGGCCAGTTAGGTTAGATGATGGGGGTCAGAGTACACCTATGTCTTCCACTACCACAACCACTGGTTGTCATGGAGTTAAGTTTCCATTACAGTAACTTTACACACACCCACACACACCAAGAATCAGCACGTGTTTATTACTCTGTCCAGCAATTATACTCCACATTATGGTTATCCAATGATGATTTATACTGTATCAGTGTATCATGTGAGTTATACTACTATGACATTTCTAATGCTGTAAATAGGTCAGTGAAAGTGAACACTGAAACTATCACTGCTTGTATCACTGCTGAGGTTCACAAGGAAGGAAACACCACAGAGATACAACCACAGAAAATAGATTCTTGACTTGAAGACAGTACTTGAATGACAGAAACGTACGTAATAAAGCAGACATTTTCACTATCCAGTCTATCCAACGGGTCAACTAACTAGGATATAGGAAACCTTAATGCAGGTGCACTGAAGGTTGTGGCCCAGTTGTTTGTTCTTTGACCTGTAATGACACTGTAAGCGCTTTGGGAAGGCGCTGCTGAAGGGCTGACCTCTGATCTGCCTGCTGCCAGGCTGAAAGGGACAATAATGAAAACTTCTTCTGGGAATTGTTAGGTTGTCACACAAGAAAAAGCCATACACATAGTCCAATTGGATAGGCCCAAAAGTGACACCTGGTGGTAACTGTTTGTAGTGTTATCACAACTGTCGCAGTGTGAAACAATCAACTTCTGCTTTTTTTCTCTCGTTTTTAATTTTAAATGTTCACAAAATTACATGTTGAAGGTACAATACAAAATAATTTTGGATTAAATCATCATCAGCAAAGCGGACACTGATGCATATTGCAACATATTTATGTTCAGTTATCTGCAACAGCAAGAACATGTCCCTTTTTACAATCATTTTACAAAAGAAAAACTGCTCTTAGAGTCGTAACAAAACTACAACCAAAAAAGGAGAAATTAAAGACACTGAAGTAACCTTCATTCACCACTGCCACTTAAATTATGAATGAGATAATGAGAGATGTGATTTGAATCCTTATCTCTCTCCCCCTGTTTCTAAAACAGATGCCTTTATTGTATCATTAAAGTATGCAATACATACTGTAAGGATACATTCTCAGCCTGGAAAAAAAGGGGACTAAAATCTTGCATATTTAAAATTGACTTCAAACAAAGAGGTCAGGTCTGAGATAAATTATTAATTAGCATGAAACACTCTTCACCCTCTGGGTGGCAGTAGCTCACCACATTGCTGCCTCAGCAGGCCCTGTATCCCTGTATTTGCACAGATGTCAACTGGATTTAACATGATGCACTTCATCTTTACTTCAACAGATAATGTACAAAGTATGATCTACAGTTTGTGCATTCCTTAAAAGTTTCACTGGTATTGGTTTTTTTTTTATCTCAAAATGTATGCTGCTTCACTTAAATTGCCTTCTCATCCATCCCTGCTCCATATATTAATACTTTATGCCTGATGATTTATGAACACAGTGCAGCACCTGTGGGTGGAGTTGCTAGCAGTCAGCTACTGTGTTATAGGATTACAAGTGCTTTATGTCGCATTATATTAGCTGTAGGATAATGTAAAAAAACAAAAACAAACACTGAATCCATCCTTCACATAAGTCACAGGCAGACACCATCATTCAACTTTAACACTGAAAATATATGTTATACTGTATAGTATGATTTCTCCTTGTGACATTACCAAGATGACACAGAATCCCATAATCCCCTAAAGACCATGTTAATGATGGTGAGGTGTCTGTGTGTCTGGGTTGTACAACTAGGTGGGTTACATAGATTTTTATGCTGTCTCCTAAGGCAGTTAGTGTCTGTAATACAATGGGATATTGGTCGGTAGATTAGAAAGGGAGTCTAGAAGTCAAAGGCTTGTTGGAGCAAACAGTGGCCAGAGAGGCCCAGTAGTGGCCCTGAGCAAGGACACCCGAACCTTGTTTATAGTCTGCAGTAATCTACTCCCACGACGAGGTTTTGAAACGAGCTTAATATGGTGACATAAGGCAATTGGCTGTTGTTTCCGAGAGGGGACTTCGGATGCATACTGAGAGCATAAAATAATATATTCAATGATATTAACATTCAGGCCCTGAAGGTGGAAACAGATACAAAAACAAATGCCATGTTAGCGCTCCCTTCTCTGTTTGCCCTTGGTGTTGGGCAGAGCAGAACAACAGTTTCCACTCTTTCATCTCCAAATGTCCATACTTGGCAGGATGCCGGGGCACTGTTGCTAACGGCTGCATGCGCTTGTTTGGATTACTGTAACTATTTAACAATACACTTATATAAAAAAGGACATGAGAAAATATATGGGCTATATGAACATTATGCCTATTCTGACTCTAAAATACTGTTTTCAAGCTTGTTAATTGATTTGATTCTTTCAACCTTTTGCTTTTTTTCAAATACTTTCAAATCCTTTGGTTTAAAACAGAGGCAGGGGACATGTTAAGGGATATGTCAACATTTCCATTTTTGTAGTGTCAGAATCTGAATGCTGCCAGAACAGATAAGTGAGTATGCACGGACTTTAAATGTCACCATGGCTGTTTGGTGACAAGGCTTTTTGTTGCCCAGTGGACCAGGTGGACTGAAGTGTCATCGCTACTTCCTCACAGCCTCCGAAGGATACAAATGTCAGCCCTCCATTTGCCCCGGCTGCGGAACCACCAGGTTCTGCGTGGTGTGCTGCAAGTTGAGCAGAGAAGAGAAGAGAGAAGAGAGGACAAACTGAATTAAATCCGCTTCCCTTTCTTCTATTTTTCTCTGGTCTGGTGACACTCGACCAAACTGCTCCTCCTTGTTTGCACTTTCAAGTGTTTCATATTTGTGAAAACTGCCACAGGGAGGGATGCATCGGCTTAAAAAACAAGTGGAACCTCACTGAACCTAATCCCTGGGCAAGCTGCTGGCCTTGCTGGAGGCCCCTTGCTTGTTCCAGCCTGCATCCAGATGCCTGTATGCTGACATCCAGTCTGGTCCCTTCTGCAGCCCGTCTGCCTAAATGTTTAGAAAAGGCTTCACCATGCATCGTCAAGCTTGTAACGATATCTTTATTTGAGTTTTCTATTAAAATAAACTTTACATATTGATAAAATGCTCAGTCTTGGTAGCAAATACAGTATAACGCCAAATGTATAGGTAAGTCATTTGTCACGCCTTGGCATGCGGGAGCGGAATGAGGACCCAAGAGCAGACACAGGTGTGATCCAAAGGAGCAGTTGTTAATAAGAAAAGTGTCTGAGGGAGCACGGAAAACACGGAACA
>JAVQJD010039894.1:0-17540 GCA_036023655.1 Nannoperca australis
CACTTAGGTGTCACACAGGTGTTTCTATTATTTTGTCCACCACATTTCTGCCAATGAGTGTAGGCTGAATAACAGCAGCAGGCTCTCAGGTAAGTGTGACCTGGGAACATTTGGCTCTGTCTGTGGTACATTTTTACCCTTTAATACAAAGCAGAAATAAATGATCAATTAACTACAAAAGTAGTACAATAGGCCACTATAGTGAGTGAGCAGGTCCAGTGTCTCTGCTTATATTTAAGACACCACTTAACGCTTGCTCTATGTTAATGTTTCAACCATTTATTTTCGGTAACTGCGGCCTTTTTGCTTTCTTCCATTTTTCCTGTCACCGAAGAGTTCAAGTTTGTCGTCATACTTTTAAGTACAAAGAAGTTGAAGTCAATGAATATAGCCATTATATACGCACGGTCATTGTGTTGATTTTACACCTCTTGTCTAGCCGGGGATTTGATGAGCCGTCAATAAATCCACCGGAAACAAGTGATGTTGTGACTCTTTTTTTCAATTGGACGGTCAAGCATGAAGTTCAGTCCTGGGACAGCCTTGTGCCTCACTGCGCCAGTATTGTCAATTTTCTGACTGCGTGAAGACATACAACCCACATAACTTATTTTTTTAACAGCAAGGCCCTTTGAGAGCGTCCGTGGCTGAACCATATTTAACCTTTCGGTGTCAGACCACCCGCTAGTGGCTGGGCCTCTGGCGGCACATTCACCACCTCAGTGGCACCAACAAGCTAGCCGAATATGATATAGAGCTGGGCCGCAGACGAATCGCACAATTTATTCCCCACAAAACCCAAACATCTTTAGAAGATGTGTTGTGTGCTGCCTCACAAAGGCTCTGTAGGCCACAATGCCACGGCAGCAGTATAAATTACCTTCAGTTTGAGGTGGTGGGTTTTATGTAGAGAACGTCCGCACCCTGCTCTTCCCATGATAACAAAAAAGCACTTTTTCCCAGGTTATGTCACACACAGGGGGTCTAGCTGAGTGAGTAGGGGGAAGGAGCTATATCACTGATTTTGTCAAGTTGGGGAAGGTTTTAAAGTGGCTTGTAGGAGTAAAAGGTTTATTACAAAATCAGTTTAATATTACTTTACTCTAAATAATAGTTTTTGGACAACAGTGGAGCTCTTTGGCACAGAGGAACAGTGTGAAAACTGTTTAAAATCAATTCCTCATTACATATTACTCAATCAAAAAGAAAATTGTTACATTACTTGTTACCTTACTTTCCTTAAGACCGTCAAAAATGCGTTTAAACAACTCTATGGCCTCCACATGCACACATCACATATAGAAGACGGTTTAAGAAGCATTTACTGACCATCAACAGCTAGCTTAACGCCGCCGATGTGTAAAAAAAACGCAGCCCTGTTATTTTATTTGTCTGTAACGCAACATCATCTGACGAGACATTGATTGTTTTGGCCAGTGTTTACCTCTATATAAATAAAATAGTTGCTTGTAGTTGTAAAATCTGTCTGTGAGTATAACAAACTGTGTAAGCCTTAATGCATGAATCTGTTACTCTAACTGAACTTTCTGGATTGTATTTCATCATCTCACTGCTTCTTTAAACAACACACCCCTCCCACCACCAACAGAGCCCTCTGTTTCTTGTCCAAATCCTCGCTAACTTTAGTCTCAGTGATCCGAGTGAAAGCACATCACTAGCCAGTGTTTGTAAGAAGGCACAACATGTAAATAATACAACTCTGAAGTCACCTGGAGTTGCATTTCTCCTCTTTTGGTGGAAACTTCCCGACATCTCTGTCCCTTACATCAAGCTAGCATGTACCGTGAAGGCAGACAAATCAAACTGATATCAACCCACCATCAAAACTCCCGGTAGAAGACATCAAACAAGCCGACTACCAAACGTCAATGAGATTAGTAACTGTAGTGTAGTGACAATTTGCACATTACTGCATGTTACTGAGTGACACATTACTGCAGAGGTTTGTAGAAGTTTTACTCTTTTCATGGGATTTGTTGACAATAAGAGAACAGAAATATAGAATCTAACCAGATTTAGGTGTGTAATCCATGATCCACGCCCCTTGTTATGAAAGTGGTCTTATGGTTTGATTTTAATTCGTCAGTCAGTCTCTCAGTCAGTCTATTTTCACTCTCTAGCTCCTTCCAATACTGTGTTGCCTTATCATGACCTTTGCCGATTGACACTCAGCACGGGACTGCAGGACAATCCCATTAGGTTAATAATTACTCCGAGTGCACAGTGAAGGAAGCCTGACCCCAAGCACGGCACAGCAAGGCACGGGCAGCCCACAGCACCACTGATAAATGAGCGACAGCTACCGTGGCTTCTCTTGTTTGTGTTATTGGAGTACAAAGACCTCGGGAATGAGTGGGAATGTCTTAATATAGGTTTGGAGCAAAGGCACGTTGGGAAGGAATTTAAAGATAATTTTAACATCAGCTTAACAGTTCCTAAAATTATTGTAGCTATCAGTGTCCCAAAGACTCTGTAGCCCTGACATATTGGCTTATTATTATAACTGATGACTGCGGCTTGGAAAAAGAGACATTTTCTAAATAATTACATGTAATGACTTTGGGACAACGACTTAAATTTCCCTTGGTAGATTGTGTGAGTTTTTTTGTTTTCTGTGCGTGCGTGTGTGTTTGACAGAGAGAATACAGCACAGTGACGGCAGAGCTGCATGAAGATAAAGTGCGACACAGAGAAGAGAGAAAGTCCAGCAGAGAGAAAATGACAGAGCGATGCAGAAGCGGCGAGGCAGAGGCCGTGGCTTTTCTCAGAGATGAACATTAATAATATGACGAGCCACAATAGAAGCACTGAGATCAGAGAGATCACCTCCATTGTCCCGCCATCTCCTACTGACACCGACCGCTCTGGAGAAGAAAGAATAAGAAGAATAGAGGAGCATAACCTGGCCGCTCACCATGCCCCTCTTTTTAAAATACATAATGGCCTGCGGTCCTCTGCTATGCCTTTTGAGTGTGTGTTAAGACGTGATGTGCAGCGCTGTGGAGGTAAAGGCCACGTTTCAGATCAAAGTCAGCACTGACTTATGTTGGGGTTTCAGTTTGTGTGAGTTGTCGTGATCCCTGCAGATTTGTTAAGTTGTCTGAGCAGTTTCAGGGAGTGCTTTCATTTGTGCATTGTTTATTGCACATGCGAGGTGGACGGCTGCACCACGCTTAGGTTAATGAAATTATTTTTAAAAAGTTGTTTTTAGAAAATGTTTCGAAACAAGATTTACATTGAAATTTACATCCTCACTGCGTTTTTCACTCGATTTTAAAGAAAATAAAACTTTAATATCTGAATCCCTTGAAGTTTTATTTAAGGAATTAAGTGCTTTAAGTAATGAGGACATATCTTAATGACAGTTTCTTTTCCCCTATTATTTCAGAAGCTGATTTGTTGTGTGTGGAACATAATCTGCACAATAACTAGTAACTTGCTGTCAGATAAATGTAGTGCCATAAAAGGTCAATATTAGCGGAATACAAGTGTAAAAAAAAACCTGTACTTTCTACCGCTGGCAGAGAGATTTAAAGCCGCAGAAAGTATTATCATGAATTAGCAGCTATAAAGTATCTTAAAGTGTCATCACAACAAAAAGAAACAGGTAAGCACATAATAAACCATCATACCATGATACCATCATTACATAGATAAACCAACAATGAAAAGGTGGCAGTTTAGCGCTAATGCCTACTGTATCATCACATGTTCCATTTTTAGGATGTCAGAGGAGATCCGCACCGTGCAGCCGACCACTGAAGGCTCAATGAGGCCCTGAGGTGCTGCAGAATATCACCAGTGAGAGGTGCACCAATGTCAATACAGCAGAGGTTCGGTGGCTGACCAGGGGAATCCCTGTGGTCATTAATCATAGGACTGAACAGCTACAGACACGCCAATCTGAGGTGGACAGGTCTGGGCTCCTGGACTACAACACGTCCTTGACCTTATCTATGCTTTTATCTTCTTTATATTTATGATTCTTTGTATGCATTTTTGCTTCTTTACAATCATGATTGTAGTATTTTCTTGCTTATTTTATTCCATCTTCATTGATGTGACATGTTGCGTTTTGATTGATTAATTGATTAACTTCTCACAGAAGACAGCTTTTCTTCTGCTGATAGGACCCCGTATTACAGAGGGCAGTGTCCCAATTTAGCTTTTCTTTTTTTTATTGGCGCCTAAATCAGTGTGAGCCCTAAAGCGATGTTGTTCTTAGACTGGGTCATGACCTCAGGGTGGGTCACATGAAGATTAATATGGATTTTATTTTGGTATTGAAAGTTACAACATAACACAGTTTGGTAGAATAAGCAAAGAATCCAATATTGACCAGTGAGTTTGGAGCTAAACTAAAGGAACTTCCTGCCCCATTAGTATTCTCCGTCTGTCTGCATCTCTTCTCCATCTGTGTTTCCTCTCCTGATGCTTTCATGTTATCTTCCTCTCTTCCAGGAGTGTTTATTCAAAGCCTGATGGACCTGAAGTTCCCCACACTAGAAGTGTTAAAGCTCTGCCTTCCGTCCAAGCATAGCCACTTCTGACAAATAAAGAAGATGAATGTGTACAAATCTGAAAGCAAACAGCCGAGATTGTCAGCACCGCGGGAACATGATTGGGGCCAAGTGAATGATGATGTCGCTTAGCTCGCTGACAGATCACTTAGTGGGCTTGAGAAGGCGGCTTTCAGATTCTCCTCTCCTCTCTCCTCCTCTCCTCTCCTCTCCTCTCCAGGGACGGAGCTTTCGTCCAGAGCCATTTTTCAGCCAATTTATTTCTTGATGTGGTCTAACCTGGGGCGTGTCCCGCCGGGGAGGCTTTATGTGGTGATTAATGACGGGTATTTAGCCCAGGTACCTGAGGGAGCTGGAGCCCATCTGCACAACACTGACAGGTACAACACTGCACTCCAGGACCAGACAGGACAGGACAGGACAGGCCGGCAGCAGACTGGAGAGTGGCAGACAGGTGTGACGAGTGTCACTGTGCCACCACTTGCTGGTTACTGTGGTACTTTATTCCTGTTGCCAAGTGGTTGCTGCCTCGTTCAACCGGCTGGAATGTAAACTTTGCAGAATTACACAAATTCCAGGTATCTGCTTTCATTTCTTTCTCCCTCCATCTCCCTTTATCGTATGTGTTTCAGATAGTTGCCCCTGCATACTTCCAGAGCATCACATGAAAGAGCAAGAGGACCCGCTGGCTGAGGCCGGATGATTTAGACATCTATTATACGCTTGAACGCCTTGTCTTCTTCACTCCATCATAGACCATCCCTCAGCAGAACAGGCCCAGATGCCAGAAGGACCCTAATGAGATTAGGCTGCGGACAGGTTGGTGGCCAGTAGCTGTCACAACTACTCTGTCTGTGAGTAGAGAGATTATTGTGTGTGTGTGTGTGTTTGCATGAAGGCATACTCGTGTGAGCTTGCATTAGTGCATGTATGTGATACACAGTCTATGTGAGTGAGTGCGCGCGCAAGCTGCCACGTTGATGGTGATTAATGAGCGAGGTAATCCATAGTCTCGTTCTGTCAATGATGGACACATCAGTGGACCCCCAGAGCCTGATGAACAGACTGTGCAGCTCCATCAGTCAGCAGAGCACACACACACACACACACACACACACACACACACACAGGTAACACACACACAGGTAACACAAACAAGAAGTGCAAACTCAACATCAGTGTTGTCGACTTTGTGACAGACTCCTGGTTGTATTCCAGGTTATTATTGGATGAGAAAAATCACATTCTGCCCAGATAATTGATGCATGCAGCTTTGTGGACATACACCTCAACACTAAGCGCTAAGACCACGGTAATACAATGCTAACTATGGGCTGTCCATAAAGCCAGCAGTCTGCGTGCACAATGCTCGAAACCCTGTGGCCCCAGACTCCTTTGAAGCCCACTGAGATCAAAAAGCAATGCTCCATGGAGCACAGACTAGGTGAGGAGCATGGGCAGAACAAGAGACGAATGGTTGGAAGCAAGGAGGGAGGGACGGAGGACAATGCCTGCAGGACAGGGCTGCTGACTTTCGAAGATAAAATCATATTTTGAAGGCAGGCGTCCAAAACTCCCCGTCTGCCTCCGCCTCCCCTCCTGCCTTCACTCCTTTCTTCTCTGAATATGGACAATGACTGTTTGCGTTTACAGAATCATAAATCAGAGGTGCCCATTGCCACAGAGCAGCTGGCACGTTTGCCAATAATTATAATTATTAATCATGCCGATTTCACGGTCTTCAGCAGGGACGGCAGGAGACTGCACGGGACAGGGTGCGGCTGGCGCCTCCGGTCCCGCAAAGCAGGCTGGGAGGAAAAGAAGAAGAGGAGGGGAGAAGACGGCAGGGGGAGGAGGACAGTGGTTAGAGAGAGGGGTAGAGAGTAGGAACAAAAAGCAAAGTTGGAATGAACGCAAGTTCCCCAGAACGACAAATGTTCATGTTCAAGTGAGAAAGCTGCGAAGTGGCTGAAGTCATTACGAGGGGAAGGAGGAAGTCAGGTGACGTTGTTATAGAGCAACAAAGTCCACGCAGGGTGGAGGGATGGGAGGATGGACGGGTCAACAAAACATCTGACCCTTTTTCAGCTGAGAGTCAATATTTTATTTCCATGACCGCAATCGCTCCCTACCTGTAGTTGTGGTGATTATTGTAACCATGACGATGAAGCGTCACTAACCTTAATAAAGTCCTTATTTTCACTCAAACGACAACCTTTCCCAAAACCTAACCAAGTGGTTTTTGTGCCTAAATTCACCCAAATTAACTTAAACAGATTTATTTTTCACAGCGGTTAATGACTTCACTGACAAACGATCTTATCCGGGATTGTAAGCTCAGAAGATGCTTCTACGTGTTGCTCTGCAGGGCAGACACAAACTGTTTGTTTTCTCGTTTAATTTGGATTTGGTGTTTCAGAAACTATCGTTTTAAACTCGTGTTCTTCATCGTGCAGGAATATAAACCTTCAGGTGATCGTTTCCGAACACCGAGCCTCTGGAGAACTTGTGTTTAACTACTCACATTCATTCCAACAGCTGTTGCCAGCTCCCTCCTCCTACTCAGGCCCTCTGCTAACCAGCTGCCTTACAGAGCCTGCTAAAGCATTGTGAGGAACAGCCAGCTTGTGTCATCTTGCCTTTCACTTCTACAATACTGTAAATACGAGGACGACTGTATAATTATATAGTGGAACATGGTGTTTTCTGTGTTCAAATGGGAAGCTGGCCGTGTGTGTGCTTTTAAGTTTGTGTAAGACTCTGTGTATCTGCATGAACATATGCGCTCCAGTGTACCTATTGTAATACGGTATGTATTAATCAGTGTTTGTACAGATGGGCACTGCATGGGTGTGATCAACAGAGACCTGAATCCTGTTTTCCCAATCGTCAACACGAACCATGTAACAAATACCATGAGACCTGCGGGGTCCAGCTGAGGTCAACACATGTCTGTGCTGGCACAAACACACACTGAACAGATGTGTTATTCAAATCTGGGGGAAAATAGCAGCTCAGAAAAGTGCCTCAGTCTCTCTTGAAGGTGGCGTCACAGCTATTGGGGTGGTTCAACGTGCAAAATGACATGAGAACAAGTTTATTGAATTCTTAAAGTTGAACTGAAGGTGTGACTGTGACGCGTGAATGTTTGTCTGTCTTTATGTGTCAGTTCTGGACTGGCGACCCTGCGGATATACCTAGATAATGGATGGACGGATGAACTGAAATCTTGTTCTTCTCCCTTTTGTGTAAGGAAATAAAATATACATTTTTGCAGCTGTTGTGCATGATTTATCAAAAGCAATCAACATTTGAGGGCTGGCATCACTGCGTTTTTCTGTGATGCGCTAGCAACTGTTATACGCCATAGCCCCAGACAGTTTCCCCCTAATTTAACGAGCCCACATAGTTTATCATGGAGGACTCCACCGACATAGCACTGCACAAATGTTATGCTAGTAGCAGCTAATCCAGTCTCGAGTCACAGAGTAACATATGGAGGGGTCAAAGTGATACTATACAATTTTTATCGCCCGCCCATATAGATAATGGACCAATCAAATTACAGCACTGACAAATTCACGCCCCTAGAGAACTCTAATGTTGGGAGTGCTATCATATAAAACATAAATTTCTTCTTTCTGTTAATTGTAATTTGGCCAAATATGTCAAAACAAACAACATTTCTTACACCGAAAAATAATAAATTCAATTTCAGTTTGACTCTAAATTGTTTACCAGCAGTATTTAATTGATCTCTTTCCTTCTCTCTGTCTCTCCGCAGGAGGTGGGAAAATTGACAGCAGGTTTGATGGATGACCTCCGGTCGACTCCCCTCTCCATCCTTACTTCTCCTCCTCTCTCCGTCCCTCTCCTCTGGCTCTCCTTATCCTCTCCATGCATAACACAGCGTCTCCTGGGCAGGCCCGGACAGGGGGCCGGTCTGGGAGGCCAGACCCAGAAACAAAGCCCTCTCTGCCATTCGAATGCCCTCCCCCTGGGCCCCTGTCCTCCAGGGAGAGTGCTCTCTGCTGGGCCGGGGCTGTTAATAAGCTGCTAATGAGGAAACAGACCTCTATTCTCTGCTAACATCAAGACAGATGGACGCACACGGCATGTTTGTTTTAAACTTCCTACTGATATGACGGATTAGATGGAAGAAAGGCTCTGATTGGTCCAGGTGGCTTGATTTGGAGGCATATGATTGGTAGTGTGCCATATCAACAGTACTATTATAAATAATTAAAGTAAATTTTATTTTAATTTTGATTAATTAAAAAAGCTGTATCACTGTGTGATTGGCATCGTCTACGCATCGTGGTTTCTCTTTTCATGCTACCAGCCGACTATAAAAACTACAAAACAACATTATCTGAGGGAAATTTAAGTGTGCTTGCTGAAATTTACAGGTTTAAACAGGCTAAAATATTTAAAAATGTTAATTATTTTCTCATGAAATGTTGTATGACAGTTACAGGTCACGTTGAAGCACCCGAAGAAATTGAAGTGTAAGCATTTTTATTTTTACACTAATAATAAAGATATAAATCTGTACAAGAATCAATTTATGTTCTTCATCAGTAGATGGAGTTGGCCACTTGTCGTGAAGTTGTTGATGTTGTAACTAAAATTTTACTTTAAGCCAACATTAATTAGAATGTGTTGTTAGCTACTGGAAATGTAAACATGTGCTGTGCTGAGGGAGATCATATGTTATGGTCAAAAGCTCCAGAACGGCAACTAAATAGACCTTGAGGTTAAACTGTTTTGTCAACTGCTGTTTCCAGGATCCAGAATGAACTTTAAAAAGTCAATGCATGGGATTTAAAAACAAAGTTAGCTTGACAAATATTGTTAATAGATCTTAATTTCCACAATAAGATAGAAATAAAGAACATGGAGGTTCATGAAACTGGAGCGGAAAGTGACTTTCTTTTTTAGATTTCAGATATCCATGTTCTCTCTTGCTCCTAGATTGTTCTGTTAGTTGCTGCATGTGACAGGATGGCAGCAAAACTAAATAAAGCAAATTGTGAGTAGATGGAGAGATGGAAAATGGTAAAATTCGTTTGCCTCCATGTGTGTCTTTGGCTTCACCCACTTTCTCTTTACCTCTGCGCCCTCCTCTCTCTCAGCTTGTCTCGGAGGAAGCTGCATGCTGTAAACTCTGCAGGCCAGATGTGATCCAAAGAGACAACTGATGGTATTAAAGACACCAACAGGACTAGGAAGTGTGCCTTTTCACCCTCTGCATTGTCTACTTAGGTCCATCAGTGCAACAGGAGGACTGACAGGAGGTCCGCACTCAAGTGCCACACTCGCATTGAAACCCCATCCTCTCTCTGTCTCGACAGGAGGCCCATGCAGTGCTGTCTGTGCCAGGCAGGCAGCCTGGCTGTGTCTAGCGGTGGGAGGCATAACAGACAGGTATTCATATGGATTTCTCTCCAGTAGGCCCCAGCAGAGAGCCCGGGGACTGTTAATAGGCCTCTAACGGGATGACCAGCCCGTGGCCGGCCCCCACCGACCCCCAGCACTTGTGGAGAAGGGGAGATGATAACAGATGGAGGGGGGGGGGGGGGGCGGGACGGCGGTCTTCCTGTTTGACAGACAGACGGAGAAAGGTGGAGATGAGCAGGGGGTGGGGTGGGGACAAGGCATCAGAAAGCGACAGTGCTCATGTGATGGTGTATTTGCTGAGGGCAACTTTTCCTCTTGGTGGCACCTTTTTTCTGCACCTGTTACAACAGTCGGTGTTAGGGAAATATTTTACAAGTTAAAGTTGCAATTAAGAATTTTAAGAGGTTAGCATGCTGACTCTGGAGCAAACTAGGAAAATATTGTTGTATTTACTTACCAGTTATCTGCTTGGGTTTCTTTTGATCTCTTTTCGTCCCTTTTTACTTATTTTAAATGTGCATTTTCACATCTCGGTATATTTTACACATCAAAGTTTGTTGTACAGGTATTTCTTGTACTACCACATACATGTAAAAAAGCTTTGTAACACCTTTTGTGGCTCCAGAGGGAGCTACGCAAAATCTCATTAACGATGTCACTTGGGGATGAAGACTGCAAGTTTGAAAAGTGTGGAGTTAGAGAGAAGCGATCTTACCAGACCTCTGTTCCCCGCTCCTCGTCTTTGCTGCAGGCTAGCGCTCGAGGTGATATTAGCCACTACTAGCATAATATCGTCACATTGCATTGTGGGTAACATAGGCAGCAGGTTTTGACAAGGAAGGACAATATGTGCTGCATCAAGTACTCTGACTTTAACAAACCTTGTTTTCCCCACAAAAACTAACTTAGCTTGGTTTCTGCTAAGAAGCCTATTTTGCTCAGTAAGTACAAAGTCTTTTGTACAGCATTGCCCCCAAAAAACTGTGATGAAGCGTTGTGCACTGCTCCTCGACTGCGACAGGGTTGTGGATAGCTTGGCCACTCTCCCTGGTGGTAGTTAGTGTCATGGTTACCAGCTGCTAGATTCCAGTGCAGCATCCAGTGGCTATTAGCACAGCATCTGCTGCTGCTGACATTTTCAATATAGCAAATCAGAGCACTGCTGCTTTTATGACATTGTGTACTAGAGAGAAAGATGTCTACTTTCTTTACTTTCTACAGAGCATGAGTGCGTGTATGTGTGTTTTATCGTGTCTTCATATACTGACTGTATGGTAAACTAATGTATTATACTCGATAGATGTGGCTTTAACTTCAAAACAATACAGCACTGAATCACAAGTTTCAAACCCACCTTACAGCTGCTTCCAGTTTCACCAGTAATAGAATCTACTGATAGTTTTATATTTTAGAGCCGTCGCTTTTTATTCAAAATTCAAACTTTTGAACTGTAATGACCTGTTTGAATTAGAAGTAGAAGTAGTTTGCCTTAAATTCACTCTCAGCTTGACCCATACTGAACATAATAAATCAAAATGGATGAGGACATTAGCGAGCAAAGCCGCCACGACACCAAAACATGTGAAAAGCAGTGTGTGAGAAGTATTTGGGGTTTCATTTCAACATCAACCCTGCAATATATTACTAAAAATAGTAACCTAACAACATCTACACAAAAACAAAGAATCGTCATCATGTAAAAGGGAAACAAAAAAAACATCTGTTTGTGTTAATTATCCAAAAGAAACTTCTGATTAGTTTAGGGAACAGCTAACTCCAAAATCATCCTCAAGAAACAACAGAAAACAACCAAATAACCACGGTTGTCATTGCTTTAATCATCATAGAGTAGATTTGTAAATGTGTTTCTGTCCTGCCTTGTTTAGTTTGATTGTTTTATTTTACAGAACTTTGCTGTGATGTGCAATAAAAAATCTAGTTATTCTTTGAAATATGCAGTAGTCAAGCATGAAATTACTCTCCGGTAGCAGAAGGGTTCCTATCTCTCTCTCTCTCTCTCTCTCTCTCACACACACACACACACGCAATCAAACACATTAGACATTTTAAGTGGTTTATCTGAAACCTCCGATTAAAATGAGACACATAAGATTCAGATATTACAGATGTTCAGTAAGGTTTAATGACGTGTATGAATTTAAAGATCATCGTTTCTACCACATCACTTCCTTCAGCACACACACACACACACACACACACACACACACACACACACACACACACACACAGTAGACACATCCCCCGGCCTATCACTGTGTCCTGTCTGATTGGGTGAGGTCTTGAGGGAGTCATTAAGTACAAAGCGTTAACATCTGCCAGACATTACTGAGCCAGAGCAGTTTTGATTTGTCCATATGATGACTCTGGCCCATACAGACGTTGTTTGTGTGTATGTGTGTGTGTGTGTGTGTGTGTGTGTGTGTGTGTGTGTGTGTGTGTGTGTGTCTGGCTGCCCACTGCTGCTGTCACTTCTGGTTTCACACCCATGATAATGCCTGTTTATAATTAGAGCTGTGCTTTCCCTGTGTGTTTCCTTCTCCTCGCCGGTGCCGCGCTCACACCGCTGAGCCTCGCCAGGCGGAGCTAGTGTGGGCTGGCTGTCTTCTCAGCTGCACGGAGAGATCATTTTTGATCAGTGATCTTTGTGCTGAGAGGCTTTTGATAAACCTTAAATTTCTGGTTTTGCTTTGCTTTGAGTAGCACTGATGCCTTTCCAACTCCAGGGCTGCTGTTCTTTGGTTGATCCTGCTCAATGACTTTCCTGCAGCAGCAAAAGAAGAACCTTTATTATGATTATTATTAAAATGTTCAAATATTGTATGTTACAGGGCTCATTTTGAAACACAAGCTTGAGTAACTCTAAAAATCTGATCACACCAGCATTCCTGTGTGATTTCCACCTTCAGTTTAATAAAGCTGTGCAAAGTTCATCTTTGTTTTATTGGATTGGATTTTTAACAGATTGTTGCCATTGACCAATAGAAATCTGTCTTGACAAGCCAACCAATGAGGGAATGGAAAATGTATTTGAATTTTGGTCATTTATATACAATATTAAATGTGGTGTATTTCAATGGCTAAAAGTTTCCCTTGGAGAGATGGTGTGTGTCATTGATCTCTGAGGTGAAATAAATGTGTCTCTCTTTGACCTCTCGACCAATAACCACCCCGTCCAGAACGTCAGAACGTGTTGACGCATTATTTACATGTTTGTTTGTTCTCCAACAAGCTGTCAGGGTGTCGTTAACGTTGATATTGATCAAAATCCCCAACTGTGATGAAGTTCGCCTGGCTGCGCCTTCAGTTAAGCTCAAATGTGCCAGCTGAATCCAGGCCAGAGGGAGGAGGCTAATGTCTGCTTTAACATCACCGCCAGCTCACAGAGAGGGTTAGGTAGCAGGCTAACGCCTGGGTTAACAGCACTGCCAGATCACATACTCAGAGACAGAGGAAATGTAATGAAAAGGTTTGAAATCCTCAGAGAAACCTTAAAGGTGATTGAGTTTCTTTGTTGAAGCCCTTTTCAGATAGACTTTTATCAGGTCAGCTGGCGGAAGTGAAGTAACATCTGGACCGAGTGAGAGAGAGCGGAGAGAGAGGTGTAATCTATATGTTACTCCTGCTGCCAACGGATGCATGATAGACGGGAAGGTTAGGATGGCTGTAGGGTGTAAATGTGGGCTGATGCCAAGCCACGTACCTCGAGCCGGAGGGGTGTAATGTCTGTTTTTACACTGCTGCCAACAGAGATGTTAGTACAATTCCCAAAGGCCTGTTTTTCTTTTGTTCAGTTAAAGAAAGAAACGCTGCAGTCTAAACATGATTACATACAGCAAGTCATTCACTTCAGTGTTTGATGTTGATATGCTGACACTTGAAGACAGTCTATATCGCCTCAGGCTTTGTCCCTGGTCTTGTTTTTACAGCCCATTGATCAAATAGCTGTTTCCCCCGGGTTTCCAGTTTTTATGCTAAGCTAATCATCTCGTGGCTGCATATTTAGCATGCAGACACAAGAGTGGTATCAAACTTCTCATCTAAATCTCAGCAAAACAGGCTTATGAGTAATCAAACGATTGCTTTAAAGGAGAGCTTCCCGGTTCATTACAACTAGGGTCTTCTTTTTGTTGTGCCATCATTCCTATCAGTGATATTATTGTTACCAAGTTCCGACCTGGAAATGCAGCAACATGGCCAAACGGTAAGACGCATGGTAACATGGTAACACACAGGTCAGCCCAACTTCTTCACACACGTGGTGGGTAAAATTATGATCCAAACTGTCCGTGGGAAACATCCATCACAGTTTACAAACCAACCCCCTGGTTCACAGGTATGTGTCTGTGCAATGCGGGACTCACTGCACTGCACAGACACATTCACTTTCAGTTTTACCTACAAATAAAGTAGCTTAGTGTACATTATATAATCCGGATGAACCGTTGTACTTGTAATGATGTTGCAGCATTCCCAGATCTGAGCAATAACAACAACTTTGTGAGTACAATGTTATTAAAACCCATTAAAATGACGGCGAAAGCTACAAAAAAGATAATGTAATTAAGCAGATTTATGTTTAAACGCTCACTGGTACAACTGAACACAAACACACTTTAAAAACTAGACGATGATTTGAACCCAGCGTTCCTAAATAACGGACTCTTTTCCTCATTATCTATTGTTTTTATTTGTATATTTGGACATTTCTCCATATACGTAAAACCTCAATGGATAAATTCACTCTCCTGGAAAATCACAGATTGTTTGAAATTGTTCACAATGAAAGTAATGTCATGGCAGGCAAAGGCAAAGTGAGATTTGTCTGCTTTAATGACCATCAACCACTGAAAACATTTACTGTATCAACCGCAGAAGGTTGTTGCCTTCAAAGCCAAAACAACTTGGTCCACATTCAAACCTCCCTTCATTTCAGAACTTTTTTTTTTTTTTATCCCCCGTTTTCATTTTGTTGTCAGTGAAGGAACATTATCAAACACGTTTTTTATTTCATTTTGGACTGGACCGTACAAAGAGGTGGTCTGATCTCTCTATTTGTGCTGTCTGTTCTTGGCTTCAGTCAGTGGCTCGCTCTCCTCACGACCATGTTTCACTTTGTCGCCCGACTCTCCCCGCTGAGAGGGGACTGTCACCCAGCACTGTGCCAGGCCCGGAGCTGGCACACACACACACACACACACACACACACACACACACACACACACACACACACACACACACACTCTCTCTTTGCTTCTCTTCATCTCCTATATTTAAGATAAATATGATAAAGATCCCCTGCTCTGTTTCCCCCGTGTCATCTTGCAGAGAGACTTGTTCCTCTGGGCGGATTTGAAGCATGTGGTGGACAGAGATTTAGATAGACGCATCTCTCCCGTTAACATCTGCTCCCCTGGCCTGCTCCGCTCTTTCCAGAAGGCCACCGCGTACACACCCACCGAACACATACATATATACACACACACATACGCTGCGGTTCATCCGTGGTTGACAATCAAGGACAGTTGGTTTTGAGCAGTGTCAGGACAGTTAGACTCTCACGGGGAGTCTCCAAACTACAGGCGACTGGCACACAGACAAACACTCAGAGAGCACATTTACGGCCAAACACTGAACGCCATCTGTCAGTCACTGTTGGAGGATATTACTGCTGACACACACACACACACACACACACACTCTCGCACGCACACACACACAGGCACTTTCTGTCTGGCTGAATCTGTATTTATTACACATTCACACCAAAACTGGCTTGTGTGTGGACGAATGAAAGTGTGTTTGTGTGTATTTGTGGGTGCACAAGTTTGTCTTTTTGTGCATATTTCGCGTGCTGTGTAAACCCAGCATGTCCGTTTTGTAAGGAAGGTTGTCTGTGTCTTGTGTTTTCTTTATTTTACGGGCCCATAATTATTAATATTGACAATGATCTCACGTGTTAATTTACAGAAGGAAGAGCTCAGATATTTGACTAAATAGTAAGTAAAACTCCTGCATTAAAAATGACACTTATGTAAAAATAAATAAGAATTTTCAGCAGATTATACTGCTAAGTACTCATCATGCATTACACTACTGAAAATATGATATTTAATCTGTCATTTATTATTTTGATTAGCTGATTAATTTTTTAGTATCTAAAATGTTAGAAATGAGCATGACATTTTGGTGTGAGGTGATCAAAACACTTCAAAACCCAAAGACATTCAATTTACAACCATATCAAACTTTTTTAAAAGCACCAAATACTCACATTTGAGAAGCTGGAACAAGTTTTATGAAAATTGCTGTTGATTAATCTTTGGTCAATCAACAAATCAAATTATAAACGAATTGTTGCCCCAATCATATTACTGAATTATTACTATTATTGATGTATTAACATGTAGGCAGCCTTTTATTTGCAGCAGCTGATCAAGGGGAGGTTACATACTGGCTTTATGTATTGTAAGGCAGCGGAGGAATATAATTTACTATACTTAAGTACAATATTGAGGCACTTGTTGTTTTTACTCCACTACATTTATTTACCAGCTACAACAGTAAAATGTTGTGTACACATTTATGCATCATAATAATCAGACTCTTTTTCTTTTTTCTTTACATTTAGCTTATAAATGTTAAATGCAGGACTTTCAGTTTTTTCCCCCTACTGTTGAATTAACTTTTACTTACTTTAAGTAAATGATCTGAATACGTCACTGCTGTGTGTAGTTTCTTATATAATAATGCATCACATGTTTTACATGTATACTCAAGTAAAGTACAGTTTTTGAGTAAACGTACTTTTCCTCTATTTTCTGTATTTTTCCACATATTAACAAATGTATGGACTTGATTTGAACTACTTCTATAATGTTTTATATTAAACATGTTGCAGATGGGAGCTTTATTTGAATCTTCCAGGATGAATAATACCTTATTAAATCAACTTGATCTATTTTCCATTGTGTTGGGAAGTCCCAGATGATACAACCAGCCTGAAACAATGACGCACATGGACGTCGTTCTGCAGCCCCATCCTCTCACTTCCCGCGACCCTGCGTGGACAAAGGGAAGTGTCAACACCAACTCTCTAACTGCACAATTAACATGCAAATTAGCTCAGTCGCTAATGGTGATGGCAAAGCGCTCTTATGATGGAAATATGCTTTCTGTTTTGGCAGTATGGGTTAAACATTAGTCTGTGGAATCAGCTGAGGACAGGAGGGCAGAGGGCCCCGGGGCTTCCCCGAGGGCAGAGAGAGAGAGAGAGAGAGAGAGAGAGAGAGACAGAGAAGGAACGGCCTCTGCACCTGCTTCACCGACTATGACTATGACACAGAGTCATAATCAGCCTCGTTCAGGCTGTCAGCCCGGTCAATAACTTATCTCCTCAACTGCTTTTGTTCTAGCAGCAGCTCGGCTGATGCGGTCGCTGCCCCTTATTCAAATGAAATTTACTTTCAATTGCCGCCCTCAGGCACCGGCCCCACAGCAGCTCACTGACCGAGCGAGTAAACAAGCCAGCAGACCACTTCACGCACACACACACACACACTCACACACACACACACACAC